>CAUYPK010102521.1:0-52216 GCA_963574355.1 Loris lydekkerianus
TGGTAGAGTGCTCTGGCATCACACAGCTCACAGCAACCTCCAGCTCCTGGGCTTAAGCGATTCTCTTGCCTCAGCCTCCCGAGTAGCTGGGACTACAGGCGCCCACCACAACGCCCGGCTATTTTTTTGTTGCAGTTTGGCCGGGGTTGGGTTTGAACCCGCCACTCTCGGCATATAGGGTCGGTGCCCTACTCACTGAGCTACAGGTGCTGCCCCTTTCTGGACTCTTCTTATGAAAGTAGACCTTTTGTACTCAGTTGCTTCAAATCTGTTTATTATTTTTTTAATCATCCCTACTCTGGGATCCATGAAGGAGTGTAGGTGGTAGTGGTGGTGTTGAGGGGACAGGGTGCAGAACACATCCTCTATGATCAGGTTTCTATTCTTCATACTCTGGGCTTTCCCTCCTTTTCCTTTCTGTTCTCTGGGCAAGTTGGCTGCTCTAAAGGATGAAGCTCATTCATGAAGTTGCTCCCAAATCTATTGTGTTGTCTATGCACATGAGCTCTTTCTATCTTCCTGGAAGGATAGACTTTTGAAACACAGACATAAAGGGCTATTTTTTTCTTTTGTGCCCTCTCACTTAAAACAAATGAGCACAGAATCATGCTAGCTGCTGCCTCAATGTGGGCGAAGGGTTGTAGAGTAACATCAGTTCATATTTTAAAACTGATATTTTACTATGTAAACAAGCTGTACAAAAATCCTTGTACATATATCTACTTGAGCATGTGAGGAAACATCTATAAATCAAGTTGGAATGAGAACACATTTTCTAAAGCTGTTGATATGTTTGCTTAAACATTTTTCAGTATAACTTCAATTCTGTTTTTTGTTTTGGGTTTTTTTGTTTGTTTTTTTTTTTGAGTCAGGGTCTCATTCTGTTGCCTGGGCTAGAGTGCAGTGGCATCATCATAGTTCACTGTAACCTCCAACACCTGGGCTCAAATGACCCTCCTTCCTTAACCTCCTGAGTAGCTGGGACTACAGGTGTGTGTGTGTGTGTGTGTGTGTGTGTGTGTGTGTGTGTGTGTGTGTGTTTATAGCGATAGGATCTTACTATATGGCCAGGCTAGCCTCAAACTTCTGACCTCAAGCAATGCTCCCACCTTGGTCACCCAAAGAACTGGGATTACAGGTGTAAGCCACCACACCCAGACCTTATTTCTTTCTCATATTTTTCACTGCCACAAATAAAGAAGTATAAATTTGGTTCACAAATGTCCATGTGCTTTATGCATTCTGATAATTAGAAAATATGCAAGAAAATTTTACCAGGTGTGATATCAAGGTGAAAATGAACCCACTCAAGCAAATCTTTCCAGAGATATTTTCTTATGAGCTTCACTGCAGTTAAAAATACTTTCAGAATTGACCTATATTGAAACCGTTATAGCATCATTACATCCCAAACCAAGTCATTATCTCCTCCTTGGTACTCCTGTAATATCCTGTGTAAACTCTCATCATATACTTCTCACAATTAATTTTTTTAATGCAGATACAATAGGCTTATTTTATTTTATTTTATTTTATTTTATTTTAGAGACAGAGCCTCAAGCTATCGCCCTGGGTAGAGTGCCATGGCCTTACAGCTCACAGCAACCTCTGACTCCTGGGATCAAGCCATTCTCCTGCCTCCACCTCCCAATTAGCTGGGGCTACAGGTGCCTGCCACAACACCTGGCTATTTTTTGTTGCAGCGATCATTGTTGTTTGGCAGGCCCAGGCTGGATTCAAACCCCACAGCTCAGGTGTATGTGGCTAGTGCCTTAGCCTCTTGAGCCACAGGCACCAAGCCGGCTTAATTTTTTTTTATGATTGTTATTATCTGTTAAGCATCTATCTTTTCAAGAATGACCTTTACACCTTTATTCCATACACTCAACCAGCATTGGCAGCACAAATCCAAAAGTATCTAATTCAGATTGTCAGAGCAAATAGACAGAAAGTGGGTGGAGGGCAGGTCCTAGACAGACTTCCTCAAAATAAGGACTGGCTAATGATAGGCTATCCTTAGTATTGCATATGTTAATAAAGACAGTTGAAATCAAGAACATGGGGAATAGCCTAGCAGTTTGGATTAATTTTGGTCACAGAATATCATGTACACCAGGCAGAGTTAAAGGGGCCAAGGCAAGATGAATGGTAACTATGAGTCTGTCCAGAAAACTCGAGTTTTCTGCTGATATGGGTGACAAGGATGATGAGAATTAGGCTGGATTTCCTACCTGCATTGTTTCCCCCAGGTAACCAGAACTTGCTGATAAAGACTTTGATCTTTGGTGACAAGTTATATGGGTCATTACAAAATGCCACATTCATTTTGCTTAATGTGTGGTGCTGGAGGTGTGCCTTGAAGACCTTATTTATGAGTCCCATATGGCCATTAGTCTATGGTCGACGGGTAGTGATACATGCTTTTTTTTTTTTGTAGAGACAGAGTCTCACTTTACTGCCCTCGATGGAGTGCCGTGACGTCACAGGACTCACAGCAACCTCCAGCTCTTATGCTTAAGTGATTCTCCTGCCTCAGCCTCCCGAGCAGCTGGGACTACAGGTGCCTGCCACAAGGCCCGGCTATTTTTTGGTTGCAGTTTGGCCGGGGCTGGGTTTGAACCCCCCACCCTCGGTATAAGGGGCCGGCGCCCTACTCACTGAGTCACAGGCACCACCCGGGTACTGACACATGCTTTCAATTTGGACGGCTCTGAAAAGGATTTCCAACTGAGGACAAAAATCGTTGCCTCCATTTTGATATCTTGCGGTTAAGGGAGTTCACTCTTCAAGTGTAACACAGCCATAATCTGAAAATTAAGTAAGTTGTCCAGTATAAGCTTTTAATCATATTGTTTTCATAAATGAATTCACATGCTTACTAATGGAAATTTCTAAGAAGTAACAGGTTCATTAAGGTGATGGGTTCCCGGGGACTTCAGAGAGTTGGAATGGGGTGTTCTAGTTATCTAACTGTGCCATAACAAACCACTACAACTTCAGTGATATAAATGGACAACTATTTATTATGCTCTTAAGGCTCAGGAATTGAGACAGAGCACGCAGGGATGCTTGTTTCAGCTCCATGTGCTCGGGCCCTCATCTGGGGAGACTAAGATAGAGGGTCTGCTAGTTTCCTCCACTTTCTTTCTGTGGCCTGACTGAAAATCACAAAATGCTGTGACCACCTGGTGACCCTGCCAGCTGTAAATTTTTCCCAACAGGACTGAACCCAAACTGGGGCCTTGAACATTCCAGGTACTGATAAAGTTATCTAGGTTTACTAGAAAGAAACTGGCCCTGTCCTTTAGCCGAATTCTTTAAATCTTTATATAAGCTCTTTACCCTGACCCCTTGCTGCAGACATACCTAGAACATTCCTTTTTTTCTCCCTTTTCATTATGTGAGTAGATACAGCACTCTGTATGCAAGTTCCCCTAATAAATGCAGCATTTAGTATTTTTCTTTGGAATCCCAACTGGCTCCAATTTGGAGCACTCCCTTGTGGGAACTTCCCTGCCTCAATTTTTGGGGTGACGTCAGCTACTCCCTTTTGTTCAGTAGGACAAAATAGAAGTGACTCCAATGTCTTCGAGTTGGAATTATCTACAGTTCTTCACTCAAATATCTGGTGCCTGAGCTGGGATGATTCAAAAAGTGATATGGGCTTTCTCGGGATGTGTATGAGTAGAAAAACAAACTGTGTTTCTTCTATTATATTCTCACAACATGGTTCTGATGGCAGATATGTGAATCCTCCCCCCTGACCCCCCATACTTCAAGCAATCAATCAGTTCTGCAGGGGACACCAGTTGGATGTCTTCCAATTCAATTCTGACACTATCTATCTGGAGAAAATGTCAGATCTCCGAGGTTGATGGCTCAGTTCCACAATACTGCCCCCCACTTCTGATGCTAATTGATGCCAATTGTGAGCCACCAACTGGCTAAAGAAATTGAGGTTCCTATGATGCCCTCCTTGGGTTCAATTAATTTGCTAGGGTGGCTCACAGAACTCAAGGCAACACTTACTGGTTATTATAAATGCTATTTTAAAGGTTACAAATTGTAAAAGAAAATAACATTTCAAGGTCCTCTACATTTATTATGCAACAGAAAAGTTAAACCCTGGACACTGAGTCACATATCATGTTTGTAACTTCTGCTTCTTATAGATTAATTCTCTTCCTCATTGTTTTCTTTCTATAAATGACTAGAAGAGACCAGACCTTTTCCCCCTCATGTTACTGATCTTTGTTATGGATTAATTGTCTCCTTTATTATCCTGTACCTAATTCAGACCAGATGGCACAAAAGCTCCCGGGGCTGTTACAGATTTAGTATGGAAAATTAAATATACCCCTTTCCACAAAGAAAAAAGACACCACTGTGACTAATCAGATCATTGTAACTCTGCTTAATCCTTACATATTAATAGAAAGATGTTGAAGTTTTGTTAAACTTTCCTAAATTTGTCTATATAACTGATCCCAAACTTCTATATTTTGGAATACTGACATTCATTCTTTGGAATCTGTGTTTCTTGGGTGGCTGTTCTCAAGCTTTGCACTTGAATAAACATTCTTTAAATGAGGGTCTGACCCTCTTGATTATTTTTAGGTTGACCTAATGAACAGCTAGATGAAGAGGGCATGGTAGCTCCAGGATAGTTGATTTCTTTTTTTTTTTTTTGAGACAAGAGTCTCAAGCTGTGGCCCTGGGTAGAGTGTGGTGGCATCACAGCTCACAGCAACCTCAAACTCTTGGGCTTAAGTGATTCTCTTGCCTCAGCCTCCCAGGTAGCTGAGACTACAGGCGCCAGCCACAATGCCTGGCTATTTTTTTTGTTGCAGTTGCATTGTTGTTTTTACCTGGCTGGGGCTGGGTTTGAACCTGCCACCCTCGGTATAAGTGGCCAGCACCCTGCCCACTGAGCTAAGGGCGCTGATGATAGTTGATCTTTTTATATGGAGACTTAGGGATCCAAAAGTGAGTATGCCAGGTAACAAGGTAGACTCTGAATGACTTTTCTTGATCTGGCCTCAGAAGTCATCCAGCATCATTTCTGCTGCACTCCATTGGTTGAAACAGTCACAATCCACCCAGATTTAAGGAGAAGATATTTAGATCCCATCTTTCAGTGAAGAAAGCCTCAAAGAAACTGCAATAAAAGTTGTCATAATACATTATAATAGCCCCTTAGGATTCTCAGGAAACTTTTTGGACTAGGTTCATGTCTCATATCTTGTATGGTATAAGGCCTCTTGCCAAATTTGAGGCTATCAAAAGTCAAGGTTTAAAGACGATTTGGTGGATGGTAGGGGTAACTTTGTAATATAGAGTTCCCCCGTCTATCAAAACATATATGTAGCCATGACAGTTTAGCAAACCTTTTCTCTATTCAACCCTTCTGCAGCTGGAAGCACATAATTCTAGATTTTCTTCTGTCTCTCTGCGCTGGTTTATTATTACCATGGATGATTATTACCATCTTCCTTCTGATACACAGATCTGATCCTTTTATTTTCCTGTTTAAAATTCTTTAAGGATTCCCTACCATCTCCAAAATAAAGTCCAAATCCCTTTTTTTTTTCTTTTGAAACAGTCTTACCATGTCCCATTTGGTAGAGTGCCGTGGGGTTCACAGCTCACAGCAACCTCAAACTCTTGGGCTCAAGTGATTCTCCTGCCTCAGCCTCCTAAGCAGCTGGGACTACAGGCGCCCGCCACAACACTTGGCTGGGCCGGGTTCGAACCTGCCAACTTCAGTGTATGTGGCTGGCGCTGTAACCACTGTGCTATGGGCACCGAGCCCCAAGTCCCTTTTAAAAAGGTCTGTTCCTGACCACTAAGAACTCAGATTTTATGATATAGTCCAAAATATGAAAAGCAGCATGGTATAATTATTGAGTTCAAATCCTAGCTTTGGTAGGCCTTGTTAATTTCCTGTGGTGCAAAAGAAAAATCTTTTCTCCCTCAGTTGAGGAAAGTCTACAACAAAAATGTCCTAGTTTCCACTGGTTTCTTTTTTTATTTTTATTTTACTTTATTTATTTATTTATTTATTTAGAGACAGAGTCTCACTTTGTCACCCTCGGGGCATCACAGCTCACAGCAACCTCCAGCTTTTGGGCTTAGGCGATTCTCCTGCCTCAGTCTCCAGAGTAGCTGGGACTACAGGCACCCCCTCAACACCCAGCTATTTTTTGTTGCAGTTTTGGCCAGCCAGGTTTGAACCCACCCTCAGTATATGTGGCCAGTGTCCTACTCACTGAGCCACAGGAGCTGCCCTCCACTGGTTTCTTAAGTTAGCCAGTTTTTAAAGGCCCAAGACTACAGATAGATGCTAATTCTAGAGCCTCTGCTCCCCTTTGACCCTTGGCCCTTCATATAGATGCCACCCCAATGGTTCCAACTCTTCTAACTCTCATGATAAACTGTTTATCAGGGGGCTTATCTTTTTAGGCATTCTGTTTGCTCTTGGTCAGGGCTTCCCACTCCATTACACACATTTTAATAACTTTCAATGTCAAAGCAGTGAAGAAGAGATTAAGAGGCCCTTTCATCCACAGAGTCATTTTTGTATCTATACACATTTCTAAATGTCTAACTCACTATCTGAGGTCCATATGGCAATCAATATGTATGTCTGACACAACTTCCACCTATTAACAGGACCTGAATTCAGGTCCTGATTTAGCCGAAATGTCCTAAAATCTGCATTCAACTTCAGAGGAATCATGGATCCCTTGAGGTAGGGTTGCTAGATAAAATAAGGATGCCCAGTTAAATTTAAATTACAGACGAGCAACAGATAAGTTTTTACTATTATGTAAGTATGTCCCCTGCAATATTTGCATGGATAATGGACAGTTATACCTTTTTGTGGGGAATGGATCCTGAATTTCAAAAGGATTGGTGTTTATTTATTTATTCATTTATTTATTTAGAGACAAAGTCCCAGGTTCACTGATTTTACAGTGAGAATTAGCATAGACTGAAGATTTAATGTGTTTCTTTTCTGCCAAATTATGTAACCACTTAACACAAATACTATATCATGCAGCGAAAACTGAAACAACTTCCAACTCTAAATATCATGGCATTATTATTGTCTTCAAGATCAACATTGTCATAGAGTGACTATAAAATTGATAGTGTTACCAACAATCACAGCCAACAATTTCCTTGTTAAATTTCTACAACAAAAAGATGTTGCATCGAGTCCTTAAATCACAGACTTAGAAAATTAAATTACATAAGAAGGGGATGTTCAAGCAAAGGAAGGAAAAGAGTTGGACAAGTACTCCCAAATATGCAACAATCCCTTGAAGCTGGGACTGTAACTGCGGGAGAAGATTTTAATCTTCATTTCTATCATACCGTTAGGTCCTATCACGGCCACCATTTAGCGTTTTTGTTTTTTGCCACTTTGTTATTCCATCATGAGGTTAACCTTCGCACCAAGTTCTAGAGCTCTTTTTCTTTTTTCGTAAATTTCATTCGGATAAAGTAACATGGTAAAAAGTTCATTCGGTGCCAAGGGTTATATAAAGAAAAGCAAGCCTCCCTTCTTTGTGACCCCTGGCACCCGGACCGTGGGTTTTTAACTTGGGTTAGGGACCGGAGTCTAAAGATTTCTAGAGTGACGGAATTCTCTGAATGCATAATGCACACGCGGATAACTGTGCACATTTGCTAGGAAAGGATCCACACTTTCACTTAAGCTTCAAAAGGGTCCAGATCTAAGAACTTGCTGACGGAAATGTGGGTAATGACTCGGAACTGGGGTTAAAAACCCTGTAATAACTTGTCCCTGTGTACAAAGACCCATCCATCCATCCCTGGTCCCTTAGAAAGTACTAACACGTTCTCGGTGGGAGGGCTCAGCTCTTCCCAAGTTTTCCTCCTGCCGCATTCCTTCCCTCCACCGCGTCAGCGTGCGCCTACGTCATGACGCCACACACGCAGTCCCACCCCTGCAGAGGTCGGCGTTGGGACGGAACCCAGGTTCTTCGCAAACCCGGAATGTGAGGCTTTGGCCTGGCGTTCGGCTGTTCCCTGTCCCACCCTTTGCCCAGGCTGCTTCCGCTGCCACTGTCCCCAGCTCAGCCCCCGACGAGACAGGGCAGCCGTGCCCTTCTGCCGTGTGCCCGCGTGGCTGCCGCCGACCCTCCGAATCCTCCGGGGCCGCAGAGGAGTTCGCTACGGAGGGAGGCTGGGGCCTTCGGGAGGAGGAGGCGGAGGAGGCGGAGGAGGAGGGAAGGAAGATGGCGGCCGTGGAACTAGAGTGGATCCCCGAGACTCTCTATAACACCGCCATCTCCGCTGTCGTGGACAACTACATCCGCTCCCGCCGCGACATCCGCTCTTTGCCCGAGAACATCCAGTTCGATGTTTACTACAAGGTATGGGCCGCGGGCCTGCCCTCCGCTCGCTCTGCTCCGCTCCCGCAACCCCTGCGACCGCACCCCCGTCCACGTCTGCGAACCCCCACAGTTAACCCCTCACCCCTCCGTAGGAAGATCGCTTCCCGAGACGTGGGGTGCGGTGTCCGCGGTGGCGGTATAGGAACACCCTTCCTCCACGTCCCTGTCTCTTCAGCTTTTAGGCCTTGACATTTATGCTTCTTGAGTCTTGCCCCGTTTTGGTGTCCCTTCTACACAGGGGCCCTCTTGGGTAGGCCTTTTCCGTGGACTTTCTCTTCTGCGTCCCTGTCCCACCGTCTTTCCCTTGTACTGTATTTTCAGGATATTTTCTACTCTCTTCTTCCAATTGTCAGCATCAGCTGGACTTTTTTCCTCTGCTCCTCCCCCATCCCCTTCATACTTTCTCATCTCGCCGCCTCCCTTGCCCAAGTGTTTTTTTCTTCTTCGTTTTCCTTCTTTTCTCTTCCTATACGAGAAAGAGTTAGGAATTACTGGAAATAGTCTGTGTAGTTTATTTGCATATACTTTAAAGCTCTGATTTGTGGGGGGAGGGGTCCCATACTTGGGGTCGAATTGGGAGTTTTACTAATATGAAGTGTTGAACTGTTTATAAAGGAAGAGATCTTTCCTGAAAGAAAAAGTACTTTTAGTATTTAAATTATGTCCGTGTATTTGAAAGTTGCAATCTTGCAGCATTCCTAAATCACTCCCCCTCAGAAATCTGAACAAAAAGTCTCCCAAGTCACTCTCCAAGGAGTTTCAAGGGTAAGTGTCTTTAGACGTGGACTATTTTTGCAGTGTTTGAGAGGGCGGAGAACTTTATGGACTTGGAGCCTCCCTTTTCCTCTTCCCCTATATTTGAATGTGAACACTGGGTTTATTATTCAGTCCTCCTTGCCTTGAATCGACTTGGATAACTCCTAGTCTCCAATAGCCACCCATGCAAAATGTGACCAGAAGTGGAGTAGGATTAATTTTTTAGACTTTAAACATTTCCTTTTGATTTGTATGTCAGTGGAACTGATATTTAACAGATATGTATATTCTCATATATGTGTGGTGTTTTATGTTAGTTGTTTTGTTGGGAAGATTGCCTGCTTTCTCCACCTCTAGGATATTTTTCAGAATTAGCAGCCGATAGGCAGTGTTCTTCTAAATTCAGCAGCTTTGCACCAATTCTAGCAATTAAAATGTTTTTTTCCCCTAAATATTTGGAGGAGGTTCATTTAAGTTTTGTATGTTATTATTACTTTTGGACTTAGAGGAAAAACCTCCATTTCTAATTCCTTTGATATAATACATTACTTTTGTGTATATCTAAGGAAATTTTGTACATTTAGGATACATTGCACCCAAGGAAAGACAAGTCTTTCCTCGCCTGGGAAACTGCATCTTTGTATATGCTATCTGTGTCCATTTTATTAAATCATATGTAATCTTGTACAATTAATTGTTGGAAATTTAATCTGTGAAAGTATATTTACTACTTCATTTGAAAGATACCTATATTGGTGAATGTGAACAGATGGTACTTTTGCCACATTTTCTCTTTCACATAGTTCACAGTTTTTTTTTTTCTTTTTTTTTTTTTAAGAGAGAGAGTCTCACTTTATTGCCCTTAGTGGCGTACATGGCGTCACAGCTCATGGCAGCCTCTAACTCCTGGGCTTAGGCAATTCTTTTGCCTCAGCCTCCCAAGTAGCTGGGACTATAGGCACCAGCCACAACGCTCAGCTATTTTTTTGTTGCAGTTTGGCTGGGGCTGGGTTCGAACCCGCCACCCTCAGTATATGGGGCCGGCACCCTACCCACTGAGCCATAGGCACCACCCAGTTCACAAAGTTTTAATATTGCTTTTTAAAATATACTCCATAGTAATTGTATGCTTAATTGGGAGTATGGCATCGTGCTAAGGTGAAGGAAGGTATGTAACATGTGATTGGAACTCTGTTAAGTGCTTTTAAGTATGTTATCTTGTTTAATCTTCACAATTAAACTTCGAAGGAGAGTACAGTATAATCCTGTTTTATAATTGAGAAAGTTAAGTAATTTAGTGAAGGTCTCAAAGTATTTAGTTACTGTGTTCCTTGCTATTTTGCTTAGAAAGATTTGTATCTTAAGATAATTTTAATGAAAGGTATTATAGAAGTGATTTTTTATTAGTTCTTATCTATTAGTAGAGGGAAGGAAACTCATTCCCAGGACTTTAGACATTAGTCTAGTGGAAATATAAGAAGTAATTTTTCTTCCTTTTAAACACTGTGCCAGCACTTAAATGTAAGAAACTTTGGAAGGAATTTAAGCACACATATGAAATACTCATTTGCTGCCTAACTTGTGAAAAATTAGGAGGCTACTGTTTATACCTTCCAATTTTCTCCACTTTAGCGCCAAGGGAAAACTCATTATCAGATCCCCTCTGCAGTTCCAATTTCCATCAAAAGGTATAGTCATCAACAAAATTATTGTATTTGCAGAATCATACATTTCCCCATTTTTCTTCCTTTTCTTTTTAGACAGAGTCTCACTCTGTCACCCTGGGTAGAGTGCTGTGGCATCATAGCTCAAGGCAACCTCAAACCCTTGGGCTCACATGATCCTCTTGCCTCAGCCTCCCAAGTAGCTGGGATTATAGGTACCTGCCTCAACGCCCAACTATGTTTTCTATTTTTGGTAAAGACCAAGTGAGTTCTTGCTCTTGCTCAGTTTTGCCTCAAACTCTTGAGCTCAAGCAGTCCACGTGCCTCAGTCTCCCAAAGAGCTAGGATTAAAGGCATGAATCACCATGCCCAGCCTTCCCCATTCTTCTCGATTGGTGTAGTCCAGTGTTACTATATTGATTTTTGTCAGTAGCTTCACATGAAGCCACAATCTTAAAGCATTGGAGAGGGAGTTACGGACTGAATGGGAGGTGAAAAAGTAAATATGTTGACTGCTCCCTCAGAAGGGAAGGGCTGGAGGAGTTGATAAGTAGAAAGTGTAAAATATGACGTGCTTTTTTTATATCTTATGAATGGAAGACATTAGAATATATTTGTTGGCTGAATGGCAGACACCAAAAGAGAATGAGATTGAATATACAGGTGAGGTGGGAAACAAGTAATGGAACAGAGCCCCTGAGAAGAAACATTAATTAATAAGTCTTTTTCCTTTTTACTCTTAGCATCTTCACATTGCAAAAGTTAATGTCTTAAATTGAAATTGGGGAAAGAATACTACTTTAGGATCAGAAGAAAAGCGTTAAAGACACAAAGTGTCAATGTAGATAAGTTAGCAAGGAATGATTATCATGAATTAGGAGGAGAGACAATGTGCTGAGGATGAGGGGTAAGAGTGGTAACTTTTATGTGGAAAGGCTGAACAGAATTTGGAAATGGCTACTGAGGTATGTAAGAGGGGAAACTGACTAAAAATATGTAAAGGAATTGACAGTAAAAATCTGTACTGTACTTTTGACAGGGTATAGTCGTGTGTCACATAGTATACCTATTGTTCCTAGGCTACAAATCTATACAGCATGTTACTGTCCTAAATACAGTACGCACTTATAAAACAATGGTAAGTATTTGTATATTTAAACAGGAAAGGTGCGGTAAAAATACAGCTTAAAAGCTTAAAAATGGGGCTGAGTGCACTGGTTCATGTCTGTAATCCTAGCACTCTAGGAAGTCGAGGGAGGTGGATTGCCTGAACTCACAGGTTCTAGATTAGCCTGAGCAAGAGTGAGATCACACCTCTAAAAATAGCCAGGAATTGTGGCTGGTGCCTATAGTCTCAGCTACTCGGGAGGCTGAGCAAGAGAATCTCTTGAGCCTAAGAGTTTGAGGTTGCTGTGAGCTGTGACGCTACGGCACTCTACCGATGGTGACAAAGTTAAACTCTGTATAAAAAAAAAAAAAAAAAATTAATTAAAAAAAGAAAAGGTTAAAAACGGTACACCTGTATAAGGCACTTACCATAAATGGAGCTTGCAGGACTGGAATTTACTCTGGGTGAGTCAGTGGTGAGTGAATGTGTAGGCTTAGGACAACTGTACACTGCTGTAGACTTTATAAATGCTGTGCACTTAGGCTACACTAAATTTATTTTGAAATAAAACCATGACATTACTAGATGGTAGGAATTTTTCAGCTTTGTTATAATCTATGGAATTGCCTTCTTATATGTGGTCTGTTAACTGAAATGTTATGTGGCACATGACTGTAATGGCTTTGATTTTGAATGGTTTTTCTCCAAGGGAAAGAATTGTTAGCTGAGCATGGTGGTGTGCATCTGTAGTCCTGGCTACTCAGGAGGCTGACGCAGGAGGATTGCTTGAGCCCGGAAGTTCGAGGCTGTAGCGAGCCATGATCACGTCTTTGAATAGCCACAGTACTCCAGCCTGGAGCAACACAGACCTCGTCTCTTAAAAAAAAGAGAGAGAGAGAGAAAGAAAGAAAAGGAAAAAAAAAAAAAAAAAAAGAATCCTAAAACTGTATACAAAGTTCTGTAAGTGAAAGCAGAGTGAGGGGCTGAGTTCTTTTAAGAATAAAGTTTATGATCTTTTTAACTGCTGAATGGTCTATTTTGTGTCCTCTTCCAAATACAAAGAGTGTTGTAGAGTTAAGTTTAGGCTAAGTGAAGCATTAACAGTAATCTGTTCTGTTTATTGTTTTCACAGTCTTAAACATAGTGATTTGGGTTTTTTTTAAATAACTGTAAGTCTCAGGCAGAAAATCATACTGAAGAAATCCTGATTTAAGATGAGTTAATTTTTTTCTTTTTCTGTTGTGCATTTCTGCTGTATAGCTATATATAGCTTTACTCAATATTCTGAGAATATTTTTAAAATTTTCTGGTAAAAATAAAGTTGAAATAAGATATTTACAACATATTTAACAGAGTATTCTTTTCATATAAAGAGCTCTTAGGCTCAGTAAGATGAGAACTCGAACTTCATGAGAGTGAGTGACATAAAAGAATATAAATAATTGACCGTACCATGTATCTTGAATGGGAGGGTCATGTGTTATAAATATGTCAGCTCATCTCAGTTTAAACTGAATTTATCATAGTTTGAATGAGAAACTCAATTTTATTTGGTATAGGAAACTGATAAAGTTTATCTGGAGGAATTATCTGAGAACCAAGGAAATTTTGAAGCACAATACTCACTAGAGAGGTGCATTTTAAGTACTCAAGTGTATTAGAAAGCTACATATTTAAAACAGTGTAGCATTGTGGTAAGAACAGTAGAGAAGAAATCTATTTATAGAACATCGAAAACAGTCAAGGAAAAAAACGAAAGCATATTTAAGACCTTACTATATGATAAAGTTAAGAGATGATGTTTTATTTCAGATCAATGGGAAAATATTTTAAAATGCCTTTGGGAACTGGTTATTAGGAGAAAAAGACCTCTGCTTCACACCCTATACCAAAACTAATTCCAGGTGAATTTAAGATTTGAATTTGGTTGTTGAAGTCATAAAAGTATCAGAATAAATTATTGGAATAAATCGTATGTTGCAGTGAGAAATGACTAAAATTTCTTCTTAAAGAAATTATGCTCAGGTAATTTACAATTTATAAAAATGTCAAACATATAAGTAATATAGACTGGTCCAATGTTAGTGGGTTTTCAGAACTTACTAACATTAGTGTCATTAAAGTTGGTATACAACCTCTTACTGCTAAGAAAAAAAATAAGTAATACATAAGATAGGTCCTCTGTCTTTACCTCTTGCCAACATTAATGCCATCTTGGCATGAATTCAAAACCCAGGGAGGGAAAAGAGAAATTGATATATTTATAAGTGCCTTAAAAAGTATAGGGAAAGGCTTGGTGCCCGTAGCACAGTGGTTACAGTGCCAGGCACATACACTGAGGGTGGCGGGTTCGAACCTGGCCCAGGCCAGCTAAACAACTGCAACCAAAAAATAGCCGGGCATTGTGGCCTGTAATTCCAGCTACTTGGAAGGCTGAGGCAAGAATTTGAGCCCCAGAGTTTAAGGTTGCTGTGAGCTGTGATGCCATAGCACTCTACCCAAGGCAACATAGTGAGACTCTGTCTCAAAAGAAAAGAGAAAGGGGGGGAAATGATAAAGACACTTTTAAGAAGGGTATGCAACAGAAAAATCTAATACTAATCAGTATGAAAAAGGCAACAACTCATGTCCAGAGGACCTGAACAGCTAGTATATAGAAAAGGGAAGTATGAATGGCCAGTGAACGTCAAGGGATGCTCAACGGAAATGCAATTCAAGCAAAGGCAATCTTGAAGGAGGGAAATCTGGACAATTTACACCACCAAATACCTAGCCGTAACAATTAAGATACTATGTTATTGGCACATGGGTAGACACATAGGCCAGTGGAGCAAAACAGTACAGAATCAGATTGACACACATACTGTCACCTTATTTATGACCAAAGAGACTCGGCCATACCATGGGGAAAAGAAAGTAAAATAAATGGTCTTAGTCAAATAGGTATCTTTATCAGAGAAAAAAATACTTTGGCCCTACCTCATACCATACATAAAAATCATTTTCGGAAAGATTGCTGATCTAAATGTAAAAGATAAAAGATTTTTAGAAAAAAATTATGAAAGATTGATAAATTAGGATGCAAAATCAACTAAATATAAAGGAAGTTTTATTCTTTCTTTTTATGGGCTATATTAAGATCACGAGCATCTGTTCTTCAAAAAGATACCATTAAGAGAGTAAAAAGAAGGTCTGGCATGGTGGCTCATCTCTGTAGTCCCAGCACTTTGGGAGGTTTAGGCAGGAGGAGGCTAAGAGTTTGAAACCAGGCTGGGCAACATAGCCAGACTCTGTCTCTACCAAAAAAATAATAATAATAATAATTGGGTGTGGTGGTGGTACACACCTGTATTCCCAGCTACTCAGGATGCTTAAGGCAGGAGGATTGCTTGAGCCTAAGAGTTTAAGCCTGCACTGAGCTGTGATCATGCCACTGTACTTTAAGCCTGGATGACAGAGCAAGACCCTGTCTCTTAAAAAAAGAGGTGGGCCTGGCATGGTTGCTCATGCCTGTAATCCTAGCACTCTGGGAGGCCAAGATGGGTTAATTGTTTGAGTTCAGGAGTTCAAGACCAGCCAGAGCAAGAGTAAGACCTCATCTCCATTAAAAATAGAAAAAGTAGCTGGGCATTGTGGTGCAGGCATGTAGTCTCAGCTACTTGGGAGGCTGAGGCTAGAGCATTGCTTTGGTCCAAGAGTTTGAGGTCACTGTGAGCTATGAGCTCATATGCTGTTGATGGAAGTGTAAATTGAGATACTATTTTGGAAAAGTAGTATTGTCTACTAAAATTGAGCATATACATACCCTATAACCCAGTAATTCCCCTTACAGCTGTTCAAGCAGTACTATTCATAGTAGCCCAAAGGTAGAAACTGTCAAATACCCATTAATAGGAGAATTAATAAATGGTAGGATAGTCATACAGCAGGCCTTATACAATGAAAGTGAATGATGGCTGGGTGCGGTGGCTCATGCCTATAATCCTAGCACTCTGGGAGGCCAGGGCTGGTTATCTGAGCTCAGGAGTATGAGACCAGCCTGAGCAAAGTGAGACCCCATCTCTACTAAAAAATGGAAAAAACCAGCTGGGTGTTGTGGCAGGTGCCTATAGTCCCAGCTACTCAAAAGGCTGAGGCAAGAGGATCTCTTTTTTTTTTTTTTTTTTTTTGAGACAGAGTTTCACTATGTTGCCCTGGGTAGAGTGCTGTGGCATCACAGCTCACAGCAACCTCAAACTCTTGGGCTTAAGAGATTCTTGTGCCTCAGCCTCCCAAGTAGCTGGGACTACAAGCAGCTGCCACAACGCCCAGCTATTTTTGTTGGCCTGGGCCAGGTTTGAACCCGCCACTCTCGGTGTATGTGGCTGGCCCCGTAACCACTGTGCTATAGGCGATATGCCAAGCCCAGGAGTTTGAAGTTGCTGTGAGCTGTGGTAGCACTCTATCCAGGTCAGCTGAGAGTCTGTCTCAAATAAAAACAAAGAAAAAAGAAAGTGAATGACAGCTGCTTGAAACAATATAGATGAATCTCACAAATGATTCCAAGTGAAAAATAAAAAAATAAAAAAAAAACAGTCTCAGGAACATAAACCAGTGGCTCCTAAACTTTCTCTCTTCAGAACACTTGATTCATAGCACTCTCAGGCCAAAAGCAGCTAGGCCCAGTGGCTCATGCTTGTAATCCCAGTGGTTTGGAAGGCCAGAAGTGGGGATCACTTGATTCTAGGAGCTAAGAGACCAGCCTGGGCAACACAGGGAGACCCCATCTCTAAAAAAGTGGCATGTGCCTATTACTACTAGAGAGGAGGAGGGAGAGAATTTTCTGAGCCTCAGAAGTTTAAGGATGCAGTGGCTGTGATTGTGCCATTGTACTCCAGACTAGATGACAGAGTGATACCCTGTCTCTAAAACACAAAAAAGGAAAAGAAATACTTGACAGTTGTGTTTGTATTAAGTACTTAGATCCAAACACCTTAATAATATTTATATCCTAACACCTCTTAAAAATGTTTTAAAAACTGGCTGGGCAGGGTGGCTCATGCCTATAATCCTAGCATTCTGGGAGGTGAAGGCAGGAGGATCAGGAGGATCGCTCTACTCCTGAGCAAGAGTGAGGCTCCATCTCTATAAGAAATAGAAAAAACTAGCCAGGTATTGTGGTGGGTGCCTGTAGTTGCAATTACTCAGGTGAGGCAAAAGGATTGCTTGAGGCCAAGTTTTTAGAGGTTGCAGTGAACCATGATGACAGGGCACTCCACCCAGGGCAACAGAGTGAGTCTGTCTAAAAAAAAAGTTTAGAAACCAGTTGAGAATGCACTAAAGTTGAAAGAAAAACTAGTATTACATTCTTTTATTTATTTTTATTTTTAGAGACAAAGACTCATTTTATCGCCCTTGGTAGAATGCCATGGCGTTACAGCTCACAGCAACCTTCAGCTCTTGGACTTAGGTGATTCTCTTGTCTCAGCCTCCAGAGTAGCTAGGACTACAGGCGCCTGCCACAACACCCGGCTATTTTTTTGTTGCAGTTCGGCCAGGGCTGGGTTTGAACCCGCCACCCTCGGTACATGGGGCTGGCGCCTACTCACTGAGCCATAGGCGCCACCCCAAATTAATAAGTTTTTTAAAATCAGCTTTCACCAATCAGATTGTCAAGGTTTGAAAATTCCAATCACTTATATCCTTTAACGTATACCATTTAAGAACTTTTTCTTCCACAAATGTTGAGCGTACAGAAAAATCTAATTAAGGACGTTTAATACAGCACTGTTTATGGTGGCAAATATTGAAAACAACAGTATGCTAATCAAAGTACAGAGC
The DNA here is from genome assembly GCA_963574355.1 of Loris lydekkerianus. Taxonomy (NCBI): domain Eukaryota; kingdom Metazoa; phylum Chordata; class Mammalia; order Primates; family Lorisidae; genus Loris; species Loris lydekkerianus. The sequence goes on from CAUYPK010102521.1 coordinate 17,775, forward strand.
TTGCAGTGGGGTGCAGTGGCTCCTGCCTATAATCCTAGCATTCCGGGAGGTTGAGGTGGGTGGATTGCTTGAGCTCTATAGAGTTTGAGACCACCTTAGCAATAGTGAGACCCATCTCTACTAAAAAGAAAAATTAAGGCAAGAGGATTGCCTGAGCCCAAGAGTTTGAGGTTGCTGTGAGCTATGACGAAACCATACCACACTCTACCCAGAGTGATAGAGTGAGACTCTGTCTCAAAAAAAAAGAAAAAAAATTATATATATACTGTCTCTTCACAGTTAACACTTCACAGCTAACATTTCTCACTTTCTATAAAAACTTTTATCCTACTTACCTGACACTTCCTGCTTCACAATTAAATAATTTTGCAATAATATAAAAAATGTACCAAAAAATAGATATTATTATCTGCCCAGTCTGAGCAAGGGAGAGACCTATCTCTACTAAAAAATAGAAAAACTAATTGGGTATTGTGGTGGGCACCTGTAGTCCCAACTACTGGGGAAGCGGAGGCAAGAGAATCTCTTGAGCCCAGAAGTTTGCCACAGTACTCTACCCAATTATATAGGAAGGGAGGGAGAGAGGGAAAAAAAAACACAGAGCACATAGAATAAAAAGCTTGTTACAAGCATAGTGTGATTTTTTTTTTTAAGTAGAAGAATATGTACAGTAAAACCTCTGTAAATTGACCACCCAAGGGATCATAACAAATTGATCAATATATGGAGGTAGTCACCATAAGGAACTAAGCCTAATGTACTGATAGATACATGTGGTGTGTGTCTGTTCTACCAATATTAGGTTAACTTAAGGAGGTGGTCATTGTAGGGAGGTGCTCAATTATGGAGGTTCTACTGTATGTATTTTTCTCTGTGTGTATTGAAAAAGGAATCTAGAGGAACACAACAGAATTTTAATGGTGTTTATTCAAGGAGTAGGATTGTGGTCATTTTTTACTTTGTGTATGTTTATCCTTTTTTCTTATATTTGGATTTTTATGACCATGTATTACTTTGATGAGCAGAAAAAAATATTTAGAGAGAGCGTAAAATAGAGTTTTTGAGGATGAGATATCTGGGACACAAAGCTGTACTAAGAGGGAACTAGCCTAAATACTGGTACTATAAAAAAAGAATTGTCACAATGAATGAGAAATGAGTTTAAGTGGTTGTAAAGAAAAAGATAATTCAGCTAATTAGTTAATTCGCGAGCTAGCCAAATCAAGAAACATAGGAGAAAGCTCAAATTCTCAAAATTAGGAATGAGAAAGGGGAAACAACCACAGATACAATGAAAAGGAGAAAAATAGCTTTTAAATTATAGAACAGCTTTTTTAGCTGTTGAATAGCTTGTATAATGCTATGATAATCAGTCTGGAAAACTTACTGAAATTATGTTTCTAGGAAAATACAGATGACCAAGTAGAGAACTTAGTAACTAAAAACCATAAAAGAAATGGAGAAATTATACTTCTTTCTCTCCATATACCTCCTCTCTCAGCAAACAAAATTTCCACCAATTTTAAACATCTTCTTGGATATATTCAAAGAATACCCGATAGAGTTGGTATTTAAATTGTTCTACAGCTGCCTGATTCCAATTTAAAAAAGCAAGACCGGCTAACATAACAACTGATACTTAATCCCAAAATAGCAACAAAATGAAAGCTGTTAGAAAACTTCATTTGTTTCTTTTTTTTTTTTTTTGGAGACAGTCTCACTTTGTCGCCCTCTAGAGTGTGGTAGCATCATAGCTCACAGCAACCTCTAGCTCTCTGGGCTCAGGCCTCCTGAGTAGCTGGGACTATAGGGGCTGGCCACACCCAGCCTGGCTGTTTTTAAAAATGGGGTCTCACTCTTGCTCAGTCTGGTGTCTAATTCATGAGCTCAGGCAATCCACCCACTTTGGACTCCCAGAGTGCTGGGATTATAGGTGTGAGCCACCATGTGTGGCTTGTGAATCTTACATTTTTACACAATAGAATTTGTAATATATAAATAAATAAATCAAAAGAAAACAAAGAAAGAAAGGTTACCTTCAGAACAAGAGAGACTTAAGAGATGCTATGAAATTAAAAATTCCAGATAAAACAATAGCAGGCTAAGAGTGGTGGCTCATGCCTATAATCCTAGCACTTTGGGAGGCCAAGGCTGAAGGATGGCTTGAGACCAGAAGTTCAGGACCAACCTGGCCAACATAAGAAGACCTCATCTCTGCAAAAAGTAGAAAAATTAGCTAGGCTGGGTGAGGCATGTCTGTAGTCCCAGCTGCTCAGAAGGCTGAAACATGGGATGGCTTAAGCCCAGGATTTTGAGGTTGCAGTGAGCTATGATGATGCCATTGCACTCTAAGTAGGGCATTCTAGCCATGGCATGAGAGCAAGACCTGTCTCAAAATATATATGTATGTGTATGTTTGTGTGTATGTGTGTATTTACCCAGATTCTCTAACTCTATTCTTCACTTCCTGCTTCACAGTGAAATACACAAACACACACACACATATATATACACCTGCAAGTCTATAAATATAATTTACCACATTAATAGGACAGGGGAACTGTCACCTGTAATGTAAAAATCTAACATCTCTTCCATTAAACTTTGTGGAGATTATGGTTATGAAACGTAATCAGAAGTCTTGGAAATCAATAAGAGAACTGAAAGATGCCATTATGTTGTCAGTGATTTATCTTTGTAGATAGTAATATTAAATGAGTGCTTTTTCTTTTCTTTTTTAAAATTCTCTGTATTTTCTAATATTTCTGAAAAATATAGGTAATTCTGAATGTAAGGGAAACAACTATTTCAAAGGTGGTTATCTGGAGTACAGAGTGAGTTTTCCTATAGAGACAGAATATGTTTTCTTATAGCCATACTAACCTTTCCTACTGCCTCATGGAGGTAGTTCTAATTTTTACCACAAATTGGTAGTGAAGCTTCAAAACGAGAAGCTAAAAAACTTATCTCAAATATAGAAATCAATGGTATATGTTGAGTTGTGTATGACTGGTTATCACTGTTGGTTAGACCATTGACCCATAGAGTGAGGAATAGAGTTAGAGAATCTAGGTAAATACAATTAAGTTTATTTTCATAACCAATGGGGGGAAAAACTTTTAATTTCTTGTTTAATGCATGGTTGATCTAGTAACATCATCTTCATAAATGGACAGCGTATTTAACCTTTAGTAAAGGGCTATCCTCTCATTTGAATGTTAATTTCTCTGAAATCATACTGTAGTTAAACAACAGATAAAAGACATTAAATGTATGATAAAAAGTACAGGACAGTGCCTGTGGCTCAGCGGGTGGGGCACTGGCCCATGTACTGAGGATGGCAGGTTTGGACTCAGCCCCGGCCAAACTGCAACAAAAAAACCGCCCGGTGTTGTGGTGGGCACCTGTGGTCCCAGCTACTTGGGAGGTTGAGGCAAGAGAATCTCCTAAGCCCAGGAGCTGGAGGTTGCTGTGAGCTGTGTGATGCCACGGCACTCTACCAAAGGCGATAAAGTGAGACTCTGTCTCTACAAAGAAGAAAAAAAAAAAAAAAGATATAAAGTACAAAGTCAAGGAATATCAGTATTCTAATATAATTTTTTTCAGAGTTACATTTCACGTGAATTCCGAGATTAGAGGATAGGAATAAATGAATCTTGTAAGTGATGATAATCACATGTATAAAGCAGAACAAAATATTACTACTTTTGTTTATATTAGAGCTGCTGCTAAAGATACATTTGTAAGACTTTTTAAAAAATAAATCTTTTATTATGGAAGAAATTAAACACATACAGAAATAAACAGAATAGAATAATGGACCCCCTTATGCTCACCACTCAGCTTTAATGGTTACTAGTTCTTGGCCAGTCTTGTTACTGAATTTATTCTCCCATCTTCTTTCTCCTTTCATATGGTGTTTGGAACCAAACTACACACCAGATAATTTCATCTGCAAATATTTTAGTGACTCCCATACTGTTATAACACCTATGAAAAATGAACAGGTATTTCTAAATATGATTAATTCCTGTTATTAAATAATAAATGTTATTAAATAGCCAATCACTGTTCAGATTTTCAGTTGTTTTAAACATCAAATTTGTGTAAGTTTTTATAGTTTATTTGTTTAAATCAGGTTCCAGGTAAGTTCCACATACACCTTAGTGGTTGATTAATAGCATCTCTTAAGTTTCTCTTGTTCTGAAGGTTACCTTTCTTTCTCTGTTTTCTTTTGATTTATTTGTTGAAGAAACCGAGTTCCTTTGTCTTACAGGCTCTGCAGAGTTCCGTTCAGTCTGGATTTCACTGATCAGTACGTAAAATGTTATCATCGCCCACAAAGCACTTGTTTCTGTGGGGATTCACTGGTTTCAGACCAGTTTTTTTTTTTTTTTTTTTTTTTGAGACAGAGTCTCACTATGTCACCCTCGGTAGAGTGCTATGGTGTTACTCTTGGGCTTAAGTGATTCTGTTGCCTTAGCCTCCCAAGTGGCTGGGACTATAGGCACCTACCACAATGCCTGGCTGTTTTTTTGTTGTAATTGTCATTGTTGATTTTAGCTGGCCCTGGCTAGATTCAAACCCACTAGCCTCTGTGTATGTGGCTGATGCCCTACCTGCTGAGCTTTATTCAAATTAGTATGAGGGTACAATATTTAGGTTACATTGTTCTCACTTCCAGGGTAAAGTTCCATTTGTAGAAGAGCCCCTCCCCCAGGGGGCATGTTATACAGCCTCAGGATGTGCACATTAGGTGAGGGGGCGTGTTATACAGCCTCAGGATGTGCACATTAGGTGAGGGGGCGTGTTATATAGCCTCAGGATGTGCACATTAGGTGAGATCCCGCTGCATGCCCTCCCTCCATTTTTTTTTTTTTTTTCTCAGACCAGTTTTTAATACCAGGTTCTGAGTTTGGGGACTGTGAATCATCTAGGTAGTATGACTGTGGACTGTGTGCCTATAAGTGTACTAGGCTGGAGGTTTCAGTTTTTCCACAGGAGACTTTTTGCTAAGGTCGTAGACTTTTTTTACTCCTGGCCTTAGATGGGTAGTTAATATCTAAGTAGTTTAGGTCTGTTTGTTTATGGGATATGCTGCCTGGACTCCTTCCTGGTCTTTGCTAGTCTAGCTTGAAACCAGTCAGAGCTATACATTATTCTGTTTTTCTTCCTTCCCACCTGTTTTTGAGTTTGAATTTTCTTAATTTTGGGCAATGTGGATTTTTTATTCATGGCTTCAGACTTGGATATTTATAAGTGAGTTATTTTGTAATTTTATATCTGTCAGGGTCCTGCTCCAGGGGCCGGGTTTGCTAACACCTGTGTAAACCCAACTGAAGAAATACAGAGTTAGAAACGAAGGTGAAGAAAGAGACATGAGACAGAGTAGAATTAAAAGTGGGAGCTCAGGGGTCCATTGCCCGTTTGTGGGATTCCAGCAATGGCACTGAGTGTTTGCTCCACTCTGCTTTTATTGAAGAATATTTGCCCAGAAGGCAAGATGAGAGAGGGAACAAAGGTGCCAGCAGTTTCTGAGTGAGCATATCAGCTCCTATTGTTATTATTATTAACCTTAAGGGTAGCCTTGAGAAATCTGAAATCTGAGTCTTGTATTGGGAGAGCCTTCCCCTTGAGATCACACACAGATTTCTAAGGGGGTGTTAAACACCAATAGTTCCCTGTGGAGTAAAATGCCACCCTTGTTAATCTCCTCTGAGGAATCAGTGGGAAGGAGGAATTTTCCTCCCATCACCACCACAAAGGATCTTTCTCTACAATTAGGGATATAAGCTCTTCTGCCCATTATCTCAGGGCTCAAGCTACTCCCTTGATCTCTGCCCCATGCAAATGCAAATCTCCACAGTGGGTATCTGCTTTTCCTGTTTACTAGGCAGGAGACAACCCAGTTAATGTATCTTTCTAGGTCTTGTCATAGCCTCTTCTATGAGCATTTTTCCTCAGAGTGCTCACAAATCCAGCAGGGTATTTGTAAGCTGTATTCTCAACAGGCTAGAATTTCAGTAAGGGCAGGAAGCTTGCTAAATGTAAACTAGCTGACTTTTCTTTGTTCCAACTCACTCAGCTTACTTTTTAATTTTCCTCTTTTTCTGAGGGTGCTTTCCTTTGCCAAGAATGGGGTCCTCAGTCCCCATTCTCCCTGCATATATCCAACATTTCTCTGTGTTTGAAAAAGGGCTGAGAGGTTTTACATCTATGTAGATGCTATCTGCCATACTGCTAGAAGTTTTATTCTCATTCTTCTGCAAAACTCAACTGAAGTTCTTCCTTGGAGTGAGTATTTTGTGTTCCTAAAGAACTGCTTACCTTCATAGTATAATCTGTGAACATTAATTATTTTTCTATTCTGATAGAATAGATGAGAGAACAGTTTTTTTTTTTTGTGTGTGCATAGTTTGGCAACAAATGCCATGGTGAAGGAGAATGATTTCTACTGATTTTGTATTCCTGTGGGGTCTACGGGCCATAAAACCAAACACAGTGCCTTACACAAATGTTCCCCATATTTATTAAGTTAATAAAAACAAATGATAAATAGTTCCTAGTTGTAATATTCTTGCCTTCAATGTGAAAATCACAAAGATATTAACAAGTACAGTACAGTAAGCTAAGAGTTTCATGTAATGAATATGTTAGAATACTTGGTAAAAAGAGCAGATGTTAAAATAAGAAACACCTACTTTTTGTCTGGAAATTTAAGCAAGTATCTTGAGAATTTGTTAATGATTTTTACATTTTTGTCATTTTCTCATAAGTAAAAATTTAGTCTATTCCACTAGATACTTGTACTTGATTGTTCCTCAAGACTCTAGCTTATTGAATTTGCATTCAGATTTGTTTCTTTATTTCATGACCTTGTTCTAACTAGACTCTACTTCAAGCAACTAAAATAATTTTATGGTTGGGGGTCATCACAACATGAGGAATGGTATTAAAGGGTTGTGGCATTAGGAAGGTGGAGAACCAGTGATACAGGTCTCTCTTACCTTTTCTCCTCCATGAGAGGTAGCCACTTCCAATTTTGGAAGTGCTCTAAACTTTCTTTTTGTTCTTCTTAAATAAAATCTCTTTTTGTTACGGGGGAGGGGGGGGACAACGACGACGGAAGACTGCCTACTAAATCTCCTTATCATGCTTACAGTCTGATTAGGGAGACAGTAGTAACCGGGTATGAAATTGGGGCTTTTCCCTAAATGTGAAATTTGCCAATCAGGTGAATCTTGATAGTTTCAGTAAATAAAGATGTAATAATACTAAATCATTGATTCTGTAATTAATAAGCTCCAAAGTAGAGACTTTTTCTTGAATTCTTTTGTTTCTTCTGGGGTTCTGGATTCCATCCAAAGTAGATAATTATCCATTTGGATTATTCATTCAGAAAAATATTGATGTATACCTAGTGTTAGGCAGCATGCTACGTAGTATTGGAGATACTGGGGTGACTAAAGTCACCTCCTAGAGTGTAATGAAATGACATATTTAACAAATGACTGTTTAAGTGAATATGTGCGTATGCCTTGATGCTACTGTGGAGAAGAAACAATATGGTATCATGAGATGTATAACAGGAAACAATTTTTTTTTTTAATTTCTTTTTTGAGATAGTCTTGCTCTCTTGTCTGGGCTAGAGTGCAGTAGTATCATCGTAGCTTACTGTAACTTCAAACTCCTGGGCTCAAGCAATTCTCCTGCCTCAGCCTCCCAAGTAGCTGGAACTATAGGCATGCGCTACCACACCCACCTAATTTTTTATTTTTTGTAGAGATAGGGGTTTCGCTATTATTTAGGCTGGTCACAAACTCCTGGCCTCCAGCCATCCTCTCACCTCAGCCTCCCGAAGTGCTAGGATTACAGGTGTGAGCCACCTTGCTCAGTCAGGAAACAGAGTTTAGACTGGGGTGGCAGAGGAAGGTATCTGTGAAGAAGTGACATGGCAGTTGATATGATTTGGATGAGTTGCAAATAAACCAGGCAGAGAATCACATTACCAGTGTTGCATGTAAAAGCAGCAGCGTATGTGTGCAAAAGTCACTAGCTAAGAAAGTTAAGGTGATGGGAATGTAAGAGAGAGGGAGAGAATACTAAAAGGTGAGGTCAAAAAGATAAGTGGTGTTAGATGACTTTTTTTTTAGAGAGAGTCTCACTTTATCACCCTCAGTAGAGTGCCGTGGTACCGTGGCATCACAGCTCACAGCAACCTCCAGTTCCTGGGCTTAGGTGATTCTCTTGCCTCAGCTGGGACTATAGGTGCCTGCCATGACACCTGACTATTTTTTTGTTTGTTTGTTGCAGTTTGGCCATGGCCGGGTTCAAACCTGCCACCCTCGGTATATGGGGCTGGCACCCTACCCACTGAGCCACAGGTTCCACCCCAGTGTCAGAGGCCTTTTAGGAACTCATAGGTCACATTAAAGATTTTGGATTATGTTTTGAGTGCATTGGGGTGCCATTGAAAGGTTTTAAACAGGGGTCTGGTGTGATACTACTTTTTAAAAAGATCATTCTGGCTACTTTGTGAAGACAAGAGTGGTAATAGACTAGTTCTTCTAAACCTTTGCAGTAATCTAGCTGAAAGATTTGAGATATTGTTATCAATCCTATACCACATATAAAAATACTTTATTGGCTATCATTTTAGACTTTTATGTGTATATATATAAAATGTATTCGTAGAATTATATAACTCTAATTTTTTAGGAATTTATTTATATTGTGATTTTTCCTTGAGAACAGCCCTTTTTTATGTAGGAAGTTTTTTCTATTTAATGATTCACTAATAATTTCAAACATCAATGAGGTACATGAGTTCATTGTGTGTGACTTTTCATAGTTATTCATAGTTTTGAATTCAATTTCTTTTATATCTTTTTCTAAACCTTTCTAAGTTTTTGTCATTGCAAATAAAACTAGATAGCCTTGTAGCCTGTGGTAGTTTTGAATTGACTTGGAAAGTAGCCGTGCCAATTTAGGCATGGCTAAGGAAGGCCTTCATGCCCATCTTTACCACCAGAGTTCTCTGGCTTTTGGGCTGTCCTCCATTGCCCTGGCAATAGTTACCTTTCCTTTTCTTACATTATTTTTACTTTAGTCTCTGAAAGTAAAAGTTTCTAAAAACACTACCAGGAGGTTCATCTTTTTATTAGACTCCTTTGTGTATTAAAGGTATTAGCTCTTCCACAGGTGTGTTACTAATATTTTATTTAGCTTTGTTGTACAGTACTTTTTTTTTTTTTTGGAGACAGAGTATCACTATATTTCCATGAGTAGAGTGCTGTGGTGTCACAGCTCACAACAACTTCAAATTCTTGGGCTCAAACGATTCTCTTGCCTCAGCCTCTCAAGTAGCTGGGACCACAGGCGCCCACCACAACGCCCAGCTACTTTTTTGTTGCAGTTGTCATTGTTGTACAGCTGGCCTGGTCTGGGTTTGAACCCACTACCCTCAGTGTATGTGGCTGGCCCATAACCACTGTGCTATGGGCGCTGAGCCTGTTGTACAATACTTTTTATGTTTGTGTGTAGTATTTTATATTCGTGGACATTTTAGGTTTTAATGTAGTCACTTACCTCTTCTTTTATGATTTTTATCTGTGATATAAGGCTTAGAAAGGTGGTGTTACCAAGTAGCTTTTGATATTGCAATGATTTGGCCAGCTGCAGTGGCTCACATCTGTAATCCTAGCACTTTAGGAGGCCGAGGTGGGTGGATCCCTTGAGCTCACTAGTTGAAGAACAGCCTGAGCAAGAGTGAGATCCCATCTCTACTAAAAATGAAAAAAAAAAAAAACAAAAACAAAAACAAAAAACTGAGGCAAGAGGATCACTTGAGCCCAAGGGTTTGAGGTAGCTGTGAACTATGATGCCATGACACTCTACCAAGGGCAACAAAGTGATACTCTTGTCTCAAAAAAATTGCAATGATCTAATTTTTTAATATTTGAAACTTCTAATAAGTCTGGAATTTTTATTTTATTTTATCAGGTAAACATCTTTGTCCCCCCTCCTTTTTTTTTTTTTTTTTGAGACAAAGTCTCAAGCTGTCATCCTGGGTAAAGTGCTGTGGCATCACAGCTCACAGCAACCTCAAACTCTCAAACTCTTGGGCTTAAGCAATTCTCTTGCCTCAGTCTCCCAAATAGCTGGGACTGCAGGCGCCCACCACAACGCCCATCTATTTTTGGTTGTAGTTGTCATTGTTGTTTGGCAGACCCCGGCTAGATTCAAACCTGCTAGCTCTGATGTATGTGGCTGGCGCTCTAGCCACTGAACTACAAGCGCCAAGCCTGTTTCCCCATTTTTGTGTACTCTTTATTAACTAATTTTTTTACTCAGTGATGTTAAGCTGCTTCTTTTGTCATTTGTTAATTTTTATGTATGTTGAAGTTTTTTTGTTTTTTTTTGCAGTTTTTGGCTGGGGCTGGGTTTGAACCCGCAACTGTGGCATATGGGGCCAGCGCCCTACTCCTTTGAGCCACAGGTGCCAACATAAAGGTCTTTTTTTACTGAATTTTTTAAAATATACTTTTTGTATTAATATGAGGGTACATACGATTAGGTGCATAGTTTACATTATTTGCATTTGTAAGGTAAAGCTCGAGTTGTAATTTGAGTCCTTTACCAGGTAGTACACCATATACCCCTGCGTTGTACTCATTAGGTGGGAACTTACTAAACCCCTTCCCCCATCTCTCCCTTCTTGAATTTAATTGTGTTTTTCACTCTTGTGGGCCTGCAGTTGTCTACTTAGTTTCTTTCTTTTTTTTCTTTTCTTTCTTTTTTTTTGGAGACAGTTTTACTCTGTAGCCCTAGGCAGAAGTGTCCTGTGTGTCACCCAGCTAGTTTTTCTAATTTTTTAGTAGCGATGGGAGTCTTGCTCTTGCTCAGGCTGTTGTTAAATTCCTCAGCCTCCCAGAGTGCTAAGATTACAGGTGTGAGCCACTGCACCCAGCCTGATCTACTAGTTTCAACATAGTATTGAGTACATAGGATGCTAGCTTTTCCATTCTTGAGATACTTTACTTAGGACAGTGGTTCTCAACCTATGGGTCGTAACCCACAGGAATTGTATTAAAGGGCCATGGCATTAGGAAGGTTGAGAACCACTGCCTTAGGAGAGTAATCTTCAAATCTGTCCAGGTAAATGTAAAAGATGAAAAGTATCCATCTTTTTTTATGGTGGAATAGTATTCCATGGTACACATATATCACAGTTTATTAATCCATTCATGTATTGATGGGTACTTAGATTATTTCCATGTCTTTGTGATTGTGAATTGAGCTGCTATAAACATTTGAGTACAAATGTCCTTATGATAAAATGATTTTTTTTTTCTTCTGGATAGATAAGGTTTGTTTTCTTTTTTTCTTTTTTCTTTTTTTTTTTTATTGTTTGGGATTCATTGAGGGTACAAAGAATTATAATAGGTTATACTGATTGCATTTGTTAGATAAAGTCCCTCTTATAATTGTGTCCCGCCCGTAAGAGGTGTGCCATACACCGTGACCCCCTATCCCATGCTCAGCCCCTTGCTCATATCCCTCCTTGTATTGGCTCATCTGCTGCTGCCTTCGTATTAGCATCAAGTACATTGGATTCTTGATTCTCCATTCTTGTGATGCTTACTAAGAAGAATGTGTTGTACCTCCATCCAGGTTAATAAAAAAGATGTAAAATCTCCATTTTTTAATGGCTGAATAGTATTCTATGGTATACATATACCACAGCTTGTTAATCCATTCCTGGGTTCGTGGGCATTTAGGCTGCTTCCACATTTTGGCAATGGTAAATTGAGCTATGGATAAATAGTCCAGTGCAAATGTCCTTATGATAAAAGGATTTTTTTTTTTATTCTGGGTAGATGTCTAATAATGGGATTGCAGGATCAAATGGGAGGTCTAATTTGAGTTCTTCGAAGATTCTCCTTACTTCCTTCAAAAAAGATTATATTAGTTTGTAGTCCCACCAGCAGTGTAAAAGTGTTCCCTTCTTTCCACATCCACACCAGTATCTGCAGCTTTGAGTCTTTGTGATGTGGGCCTTTCTCACTGGGGTTAGATGTTATCTCAAGGTAGTTCTGATTTGCATTTCTCTGATGTTTAGGGACAATGAACATTTTTTTCATATGTTTATTAGCCATTTGTCTCCTTTAGAGAAGGTTCTATTCATCTCTCTTGCCAGGTGATATATGGGATTGTTGGGTCTTTTTTGTTGTTGATTAATTTGAGTTCTCTATAGATCCTAGTTATCAAGCTTTTGTCCCAGTCGTAATATGCAAATATCTTTTCCCATTCTGAAGGTTGTCTGTTTGCTTTGGTTGTTGTTTCCTTAGCTGAACAGAAGCTTTTCACTTTAATTAAGTCCCATTTGTTTATTTTTGTTGTTGCAATTGCCACGGACGTCTTCATAAAATCTTTCTCCCGCCAACATCTTCAAGTGTTTTACCCACACTTGCTTCAAAGATTTTTGTTGTTTCATGCCTTAGATTTAAATCTTGTATTCATCTTGAATCAGTTTTTGTAAGTGGTGAGAGGTGTGGGTCCAATTTCAGTCTTTTTTTCTTTTTCTTTTTTTTTTTTTTTGAGACAGAGTCTCACTATGTCACTCTTGGTAGAATGCCATGACATCACAGCTCACAGCAACTTCAAACTCTTGGGCTTAAGTGATTTTCTTGCCTCAGCCTCCCAAGTAACCACTGTGCTACAGGTGCCAAGCCCAGTTTCAGTCTTTTATATGTGTTTATCCAGCACATATGATGCTTACCCAACATCATTTACTGAATAGGAATTCTTTTCCCTGGTGTATGGTTCTTGTTTGGTTTATCAAAGGTCAGATGGGTCTCAGAGCCTGTGGCTCAAGTGGCTCAGGCGCCAGCCACATAGACCTGAGCTGGTGGGTTCAAATCCAGCCCAGGCCCGCCAAACAACAATGATGGCTACAACCAAAAAATAGCCGGGCATTATGGTGGGCGCCTGTAGTCTCAGCTACTTGGGAGGCAGAGACAGGAGACTCGCTTGAGCCCAGGAGTTGGAGGTTTGTGTGAGCTGTGATGTCACGGCACTCTACCCAGGGCAACAGCTTGAAGCTCTGTCTCAAAAAAAAAAAAAAAAAAGATCAGATGGCTGTGAGATGTTAGTTTCATCTCAGCTTTCTATAAGGTTCGCTTTTGAATTTTGCATTTTATTCTATTGATTGGTCCATCTTCTTACCTATATAATGTTTTAATTATATTTTTACTGTCTGTTTTTATGTCTGGTGGGAGATAATTTGCTTTTAGAAATAAACTTATTTTTCTGTATTTTCTTTAAAGTACTAACAGCTAAAAGTAGTTGATATAGCCCTTTAATAGCCTTATTATTCTATAGATACAGAATGTTAACATTGCAGTAATGAACTAAAAGAATTAAAGTTTTAAAACCCTGATATAAGAATCATTACCATAGTTTCCTTTCCAAAATTCTGTTTTGTAAGATGTCTGAATCTATGAAGGTATTAACCTTTTATTTCTATTAAAAGGTTTTTTATTTATTTATTTTTTTTATTAAATCGTAGCTGTGTACATTAATGCAATCATGGGGCACATACACTGGTTTTATATACCATTTGACATATTTTCATCACAGTGGTTAACATAGCCTTTCTGGCATTTTCTTAGTTATTGTGTTTTAAGTTTCACATATACCCTTGTAAGATGCACCGTAGGTGTGGTCCCACCAATTACCCTCCCTCCACCCATCCTCCCCCCTCCCCTCCCCTTCCTCTCCCCCTTTCCCATATTCTTAGGTTATAACTGGGTTATGAAAGCTATAAATTAGTTTCATAGTAGGGCTGAGTACATTGGATACTTCCTCTTCCATTCTTGAGATACTTTGCTAAGAAAAATATGTTCCAACTCCATCCACGTAAATGTGAAAGAGGTAAAGTCTCCATCTTTCTTTAAGGCTTCATAATATTCCATGGTGTACATATACCACAATTTATTAATCCATTCGTGGGTCAATGGTTATTAAAAGTTTTCAATTGTCCATTTTATGCTTTGTCATATTTCCTGTTGTATTATCTTTAAGAGGCAATATAGTGTAAGTTGTTTTTACACTATATTGTAAGATTGTCCCACATCCATATACCATATCCATATTGGTATATCGGTATATGGATGTGGGACAGACTGCCTGCTTTGCTACTTCCTAATTATGTGACTTTGAACACATTATTTAACTTTATATGCCTCAGTTTCCTCATCTGTAAGAGGATAGAATGAATTGTTTATGAAAGTACTAGAACAATACTTGGCATATATAAAATTTCTATAAGGATTAGATGTTATTATATTCCAGATTGGTATCCCAAAACTCCTTTACTTCAAAAAATATGTTAATTTGCCTTTCATGGATAAATTTGGTAAGGATGAGTTGAAATAATTAAATCATTCCTCTTCCCATAATTTAAATGTGAGCCCATTTTTAACTAGAAAAATTAAGTAGATGAATATAGAAAAATGCTGGTATTTATAAATAGGGCATATTTTCAAACTATAACTAAGGCAATAACTTTGCTAAATTCAATTTTCAAATCCATTTAATAGAATACACCAATTTTCTTTTTCTTTCTTTTTAGAGACAGAGTCTCACTTTGTCACCCTCAGTAGAGAGCTATGGCATCACAGCTCACAGCAACCTCCAGGTCTTGGGCTTAGGCAATTCTCTTGCCTCAGCCTCCCAAGTAGCTGGGACTACAGGCACCCATGACAACGCCCAGCTATTTTTTGTTGCTGTTTGACTGCGGCCAGGTTTGAACCTGCCACCCTCGGTATATGGGGCCAGTGCCCTATTCACTGAACCACAGACGCCACCCAGGATATACCATTTTTCAGTCATTAAAAGGATACTGTGAATTGTAGAACACATATAATTTGTTTTTATTTGACTAGTGAATACAGGAAAGTAGGCCTGTTGCTTTTTTTTTTTTTTTTATCGCCCTCAGTGGAGTGCTGTAGCATCACGACTCATAGCAACCTCCAACTCCTTGGCTTAAGTGATTCTCTTGCCTCAGCGTCCCGAGTAGCTGGGACTACAGATGCCCGCCACAATATCTGGCTATTTTCTTTTTGTTATTGCAGTTCGGCTGGGGCTGGGTTTGAACCCACCACCCTCGGTATATGGGGCCAGTGCCCTACTCACTGAGCCTCAGGCACTGCCCATATAGCTTGTTTTTGATTCTTCTACTTATACAAGAAATTTTGGCTGGCATGATGGCGAACACCTATAATCCTAGCACTCTAAGAGCCTAAAGCTGGAGGAGCGCTTGAGGTCCAGAATTTTTTTTCTTTTTTTGAGATGGAGTCTCACTTTGTCACCCTTGGTAGAGTTCTATATATTGTTATATAGTGTCTATATAGTGTCATAGCTCAAGCAACCTCAAACTCTTGGACTCAATTGAATCTCTTGTCTCAGCCTCCCAAGTAGCTGGGACTACAGGTGCCCACCACAACACTCAGCTATTCTAGAGACAGGGTATCGCTCTTGCTCAGGCTTCTCGAACCTGTGAGTTCAGGCAATCTACCCGCCTTGGCTTCCCAGAATACTGGAATTGCAAGTGTGAGCCACCACACCAGTAATTTAAATTTTTTTGTATGTATTTACTTTTTTTCATTTCAGATTAATATGAAGGTACAACTAGGTTATAATGTTTGCATTTATTAGATAATGGCCCTGTTGTAGTTGTGTCCCACATAAGGTCAGGAATTTGAGATCAGCCTGAATAAGAGCCAGACTCCATCTCTCTTAAAAATAGAAAATATTAGCTGGGCACAGTGGCATGCACCTGCAGTCCCAGCTAATGAGAAGCTAAGGCAGGGGAATCGCTTGAGACCAGGAGTTTGAAATTGCAGTGAGCTATGATGATGCCACTGCACTCTATCTAGGCAACAAAGCAAGAAGACACTGTCTCAAAAAAATAATAATAACAATAAAATAAATTCTGAGTCAGGTACGGTGGCTCACCCTTGTAGTCCCAGCTACTCAGGAGACTGAGGTTGGATGATGACTTGAGCCCAGTAGTTCAAGACCAGCCTGGGTGATAGAGTAAGACTGTGCCTCTTTAAGAAAAAAAAAAAAAAGAAAGAAAGAAAAGGGAAAAAATTGTAAGCTTCAAGTTTGGTAATAATTAGTCTTCATTTTGGTAAGAAGCTAAGTTTTTTTATTTGTTTTTGATCCCCCACCCCCAGCTCTAAGATTACTATCTTAGTGGTTTTAAAGTATGTGTGTGTATTTATTTTGATAACTGTTCTTCTGTCTCAAATCAGAAATGTATTCATATCTAAGCAGTTCTGCTAAAAAAAATAATAATTTATTGCATTAAGCACACGAATAGGAATTTGGTCATGCATTTTGAGCTTTGTTTTCCCTCAGTATTCTGTATTGGTTAATAGTCAAGTAAATACTACAGTTGTCAAGTATAGTGAATTTTATTGTATCCATTCCCAGCACTTCTTAGTTTTCTATAGTAGGAAATAGTCCTCCTCCCAAATAGCCAATGTGTCCACATGAAGACTTTTCTAACATTAGCGTGAATATCCAGCCATTAGATGGTGATAACATTTATGTCCCTCTTCTTCTGAGCATGTGGTAGTTCCCCTCTCCCTTCCAGCAGTTAAAGGTTTTTTTGCAACGTTCTTTATGACTTTCCAGTAACTTATTAATATGTACCTAATTTGACCTGGCCTCTGTTGTCACTAATGGCTTATGCCCAAGAATGTCCTGAGTTCGTAGTATGTTTTCCCTGCACAAAGTAAAGTCAACTGGCCCTCTTGGAGAATGAATCTAGACCTTCCTTGTTCTTTTTCTGAAGAGTTCTGAAACTCCTGTTTTCACCACTTTCAAAGTGTTAAGTGCCTGTAATATAAACTAAAATTCCTGCCTTCTAAGACACTGTATTATTTACCGTATATACTCGAGTATATACGGTATATTGTATATATAAATTCAAAAGCATTTGGTAAAATTGAGTCCAAGAGGGAAGCAAAATAGTATTTGTTTCTTTTTAACTATATGTACTTAAGATGAACATTTATGATATTTAAGATAAACATTTTAACACATTTATTAAAATGGCATTTTAAATGGTATTTCTAGGCCTGGTGCTGTAGCTCATGCTAGCACTCTGGGAGGCCGGGGCAGGTGGATTGCTTGAGGTCAGGAGTTCGAGACCAGCCTGAGCAAGAGTGAGACCCTGTCTCTAAAAATCAGCCAGGGCCAGGTGCAGTGGCCCCGTCTCTACTAAAAATAGAAAAACTAGTGGGTGTTGTGGTGGGTGCCTGTAGTCCCAGCTACTTGGGAGGCAGAAGCAAGAGGATTGCTTGAACCCAGGAGTTTGAGGTTGGTGTGAGCTATGATGCCACAGCACTCAACCCAGGGCAACAGAGATAAATAAATAAATACATAAATAGCAGTTCTAAAATATCAGTCAGAGTGTATAAATGGTTATGACATGATTAGAAATCCCGCCATTTTGGATTACTATAGAAGTGCTCTGTAGTTAGTATTTTTGTGAAGTGTTATACCCAGAACTGAACTTGATTCTTGAGATGGTCTAAAAGCTCCTAGTGGAACATACTAACCAGATAGCTCTGTTTTCTGGACATTATCTCCTCTATTATTTTGATAATTTTACATTAAATATGCAGTTTTGTTTTAAGGAAACAAGTAAACAGTTTTATCTTAGTAAATATATAATTACAGTAGAGTCTCTGTAAGTTGACCACCCAAGGCACTCTAATAATCTGGTCAACATATGGAGTGGTCAGCTAAGGAATTTGGCCTGTTGTACTGATATATAGAGTAGAGGTACTGCATTTCAGTCTGTGAAAATTAGGTCAGCCTAAGGAGGCAGCCAACTACGGAGGGTCTACTGTATATAACACTTCATAGTACTTACCATGTTCCAAGCACTATTTGTGTTCTAAATTTTTTAACAAATACAGGGTATTCATAAAAGTTTATGTGCATTTTACTATGTTAAACTATTTTAAATTGTACATGAACTTTATGTCTACCGTATATTCTTAACAATTTTATGTATCTATTAACATGTTTTAATATGAATTGTACAAATTTGTATTACATTTCTCTTAGCATAAGAATATTCCCCCCCAAAAAAAACTTTCCTGATATTACTGTGTAATCATACTGACTTTGAATCATTTGCATTAAGTTCATCAAATACTAAGTTCATCATAATATATTCATCAAATATAATGAAAGTAGAAATTAAAATTGAATTAAAAATTTAAAGTCATATTTTGGTTTTTATTTCAGCTTTACCAACAAGGACGCTTATGTCAACTGGGAAGTGAATTTTGTGAATTGGAAGTTTTTGCTAAAGTATTGAGAGCTTTGGATAAAAGGTAAATTCTTAAAACTATGGTAAAATATACATAATACAATTTTATGAATTTTAACCATTTTTAAGTGTACAATTCAGTGACATTAAGTACATTCACATTGTTGTACTAACATCAACATCATCCATTTTCAGAACTTGTTCATCATCTCACAAAAAATTCTGTACCCACTAAATAATAACTCCTCTTTCCTTCCCCTCCTCAGCCCCAACCACTACTGTACTTTCTGTCTCTACGAGTTTGACTACTCTGGTACTCCATATAAATGGGATTCTATAATATTTACTCTTTTGTGTCTGTCTGATTTCATTCAGCATAATGTTATTAAAGTTTATCTGTGTGGTAGCATGTGTCATGTTTTTTCATTTTTTTTTATGGCTGGATAATATCCCATTGTATGCATGTACCCCATTTTGTTTATCCATTCATTTGTTGATGGATGCAAATATTGTACATGCAAGTACAACAGAGATTGTTTCCATCACTTGGCTAGCGTGAATAATACTGCTGAGAACATGAGTGTACAAATATCTTTTCGAGCTCCTGCTTTCATTTGTTTTGGTTATGTACCCAGAGGTGGAATTTTGGGATCATATGGTTATTCTATTTTCATTTTCATTTATTTTTTATTTTAATTTTAATTTAATTTAATTTTATTTTATTTTTTGAGACAGAGTCTCAATATGTTGCCCTCAGTAGAGTGCTGTGGCATCACAGCTCACAGAAACCTCAAACTCATGGATTGCCACAATGCCTGGTCTCACTCTGGCTCAAGCTGCCACAGTGCCTGGTCTCGCTCTGGCTCAAGCTGGTCTCGAACTTGTGAACTCAGGCAATCCACCCACCTCAGCCTCCCAGAGTGCTAGGATTACAGGTGTCAGCCACCCCGCCCTTTTTTTTTTTTTTTTTTTAAGAGATACAGGCTCTTACTATGTTGCCCAGTGAACTCCTGGGGTGGGACTACAGATAGATACCACCTTGCCTGGCTACTGTAACATTTTTAATTTTTTCAGGAATGGCTATACTGTTTTCCATAAATTCATTTTTTTTAACCAGTTTCTTTTGTGATTTGGAAAATACTTTATAGATATGATCATATTAGAAAATTTACAATGGCTAATATAATCTTACCTTAATACATACAGTGCCAAAGTAATTCTGATATTAAAATAATAAGTATTATGTTACGTTGTTTGCAGTTGTTACTAGAACCCCAAAAGCTCTGATATGTCTTTTTCCAGTTGCTACTTCCCTTCTCCTAGGGTAACCACTAGGTTCATTTCACCTGTTTCAAAAATTCATAGTAAGTAGTCATACAGTTCATACCCTTTTCTTTCTGATTTTTTTTTTCTCAATATTATGAGAATCACTCGTGTTGTGTGCAATTGTAGTTTGTTCATTCTCGTTACTGTATGTGTGTAGTGCTTCATATGAGTATGTCAGCATTTGTTTGTTCTGCGTATTGGTGGACATTTAGGTTGTAACTGGTGTTTGGCTATTACAGACAGTTCTGTGGACATTCTTGTACATGTCCTTTCATGAACATATGTCTGCACATTTATTAGATATATATCTAGAAGCAGAATTTGAAAGCAATTTAAGACTTTAACAACTTGAGCAGTGCCCACCAGCGTGATACAGATTATAGTAAAAATATTGTCACTGTACTTGTACAGCTCAAACACATAATTTGGTGACAAAGGGTGGAGAATTTGTTCTGCCTACCTCCATCCCCTTTGGAAAGTTAACACTCTGACAGTTTATTTTTTTGAGTTCAAGAAAAGACTGAATTCATCTTCCCCATTGGAAGTGTTATGTAGTAGGAGCTACAGAGGGATGATCTGGCCTCTAATTATACACAGTAGATTATTTAGTGTTTTCTATAAATTTACTTTAACTACCATTTTTTTTTCCTAACTCACATTTCTAGGAAAATAAGAATATAATTTCACAAAATAATACTAATCTCTAGTAATATTTCAAAGTTGTTTCATTTGTTCAGTAAATTAACTACATCTGTATTTGTCGAATGCCTTGTATGTGCCAGGTACTGTTCTAGATGCTGTAGGTGCAGCAGTGAATAAGATCTACAAGGCCCTTTCGTGGAGTTTGTGTTTTAGAGAGGGATAAGATAATAAGTAAATAAATAGCACAATTTCAGTGTTCAAGTTAACTTTGAAATGTGGCCTGTGCACTAAGATTACAGAGAAACTACTTGGTTGGTTGATTAATTAAAATTAGTAAAAACATAATATACAGCTTCTCAATTTTAGTAAAGAAGACTATAGAAACCCTTTAAAAAGCATTCCTTAAGGGAAGATCAGCTTTCTGAGATTTGAATTTCTCTGTGAATTCTAAATCTGTCTTTTGTAAGATTTAGTGGAATACCTCTTTTTCATCTCTTAGGTTATCTTTCACCAAGTCCAAATCCCTTGGTAAGTGTTTTATATATTTGTGACTAAAAGCATGTAATTTGACCTTTCCCTCTCTTTATTCAAAGCAGTTACAATTTTGTTTTTTCAAGATTTTTTTTTTTTGAAACTGTAATTCACACACCATAAAATTCACCATTTTAAATTGTTCCATTCAGTTATTCACAAAGTTTTTCAGCCATCACCACTGCTAATCATAGAACATTTTATCACTCCAAAAAGAAACCATTAACAGTCACGCTGTATTTCCTCTTACCCTCAGTCTTTGGCTGATCATTAATCTACTTTCTGTCTCTATGGATTTGCCTGTTTTAGATATTTCATATAAATGGAATCATATATGGTCTTTTGTGACTGATTCACTTAGCATAATGTTTTCAAGGTTCATTCATGTTGTTGCTTGAGTAATTTTCCATTATGAATATAATAAGTTTTGTTTTTCCAGTCATCTCTTGTTGAATATTTGGGTTGTTTCCACCTTTTGGCTATTATGAGTAATACTGCTGTGAACATTTCTTAGTCAAGATTTTGTATGGATATTCTGACTTCTCTTGGGTATTATACCTAGGATGTATATATGGTAACACTATATTTAACTATGTTTAACACTAGGTTTTTGAACTCCTGTGTCATAGCAGCTGCACCATTTTACATTCCCACCACTAGTGTATGAGGGTTCCAGTTTGGCCACATCTTGCCAACACTTAAGAAATATATATTGCTGGGCATGATGGCCCATGCCGATAGTCCCATTACTTTGGATGACTAAGGGAGAGGATCAGTTGAGGCCAGATGTTCAAGACCAGTATAGGCACCATAGTGAGACCTCCATCTCTATAAAAAATAAAAACATTAACTCGGCATGGTGGTGTGTACCTAAAGTCATAACTATTTGGGAGGCCGAGGCAGGAGGATTGCTTGAGGCCAGGAGTTTGAGGTTGGAATGAGCTGTGTGCCACTGCACTCCACCCTGGGAAACTGAGTGAGACCTGTCTCTTTTAAAAGAAAGATTTTTTTTTTTTTTTTGAGACAGAGTCTCAAGCTGTTGCCCTGGGTTAGAGTGCCATGGCATCATAGCTCACAGAAACCTCCAACTCTTGGGCTCAAGAGAGCCTCTTGCCTCAATTTTTCTATTTTTAGTAGAGACAGGGTCTCGCATTTTGCTCAGGGTGGTCTCAAACCTGTGAGCTCAAGCTATCCACCCGTCTTGGCCTTCCAGAGTGCTAGGATTGCAGGCATGAACCACCTTGTCTGGTCTCTTAAAAAATTTTTTGAAAATTATTAATAGCCAACCAGGAAGGGTGGCTCATACCTAGCACTTTGGGAGACTGAGACAGAGAATTGCTTGAGCTCAGGAGTTTAAGATTAGCCTGAGCAAGAGCCAGATTCCATCTGTACTAAAAATAGAAAAATTAGACGGGCTTTGTGGTGGGTGGCTGTAGTCCATGCTACTTGGGAGGCAGGAGGATTGCTTGAACCCAGGAGTTTGAGGTTACTGTGAGCTAGGCTAACACCATGGCACTCCAGCCTGTGTAATAGAATGACACTGTCTCAAAAAAAAAAAGAAAATTGTTATTAAGTCATTCTAATTCTGTTGGCTGTGAAGTGGTATCTTACTGTGATTTTGATTTGCATTTTCCTAATCACTAATGATGTGAAGCATCTTATTTGTATTCTCCATTTGTATATGTTCTTTGGAGAAAAGTCTGTTCAAATCCATTCCCCATTTTTAATTGGGTTATTTGTCTTTTTATTGTTGTGTTATAATTCCATTTTTAAAGCTAATTTTAGAAGTTGGCTTCATCCTTCATTGTCAGCATGTTATACACTGTACTTTGCCTGAGTGTTTCAGAATCACTCAATGATCCCTTGAGTAAAGATACTGGGCTAAAATTTGAGTTATTATAGCCTCATTATTTTTGAGGAAAAACATTTGTACCTAATTCCTCCTGGAAAATAATGGTGTTGTGATTTAAAAGAAAAGCAGCTAACACTTTCTAAAGGACAAAAAGAAGTTACCTCCATAAAATAAGCCTTTTTCTTCTCTTTCAGACATTTGCTTCATCATTGTTTTCAGGCTTTGATGGATCATGGTGTTAAAGTTGCTTCTGTCTTGGCCTACTCGTTCAGTAGACGGTGCTCTTATATAGCAGAATCAGATGCTGCAGTAAAGGAAAAAGCCATTCAAGTTGGCTTTGTTTTAGGTAAGTAATGATAAAATAGAAGAGTACTTTGTTCTGTGATAGACTCAGGATTAAACCAGCTTAGAATTAAAGAATTCTTTTAGGATTTTACCCAAAGTCTTGGTAAAGAAGTTATGAGAAGATATCACATGAACTACTTTAGTAGTGATTTATTGAACATTAGTCTTGTGTCAAGCTTTATATGAGGCATTTAAATGGTATCTTTCTAAATACTCATGACATTTCAATGAAGTAATGATGACAGAAAAGTTGAATAATTGGCTCAAGTCACGTAACTGGTAGTGGAGCGAGGTTTAGAATCCTGTGTCTGTTATGATTCCAAAGCATTTATTTTTCTATCATGTCATGCTGCCACCAATCTCTTTCACCTACTTAGTCTAGTCTGGGGGTGTCCAACCTTTTTTCTTCTCTGCTGCAAATTAGAAGAATAAGAGTTGATTTGGGGCTCAGCACCTATAGCTTAGCAGCTAGAGTGCCAGCCACATACTCTGGAGCTGGTGGGTTCAAATCCAGCCCAGGCCTTCCCAACAACAATGACAACTATAACCAAAAAAAATAGCCGGGCATTGTGGCGGGCGCCTGTAGTCCCAGCTACTTGGGAGGCTGAGGCAAGAGAATCACTTAAGCCCAAGAGTTGGAGATTGCTGTGAGCTGTAACACCACAGTCCTCTACCCAGGGCAATAGCTTGAGACTCTGTCTCAAAACAAACAAACAAAAAAACAACAACAAAATAAAAGAGTTGATTTGGGCCGCATATTAAGTACAGAAACAACAACAGTTGATGAGGAAAAGAAAAAGTCCACGCTTACTTCTCAGATGTGCTTACATCACAGATAAGCAAAAGCAAGCCTCAAAAAATCTGCATGTTGCCCACAGGCTGCAGGTTGGACACCCCTGTGTAGGCTACAGCATAGGAAGACTTCAAATCCTTTGAGAGCTGCACTTTTGCCATCTCTAAAATGAGGATTATTATGTTTCTTCATGGAGACATTAGAGGATAGTGAAAACAAATGTAAAAGGAGTTAGAAAAGGTTTTGTATGCTATGCATGTAGAAGAATACTGTTTAACGTTGTGTTAACATTTTTATGGTTTTCACAAATCTATATAGATATATTTCAGGCAACTATTTATCAAGTTGCTGCTTTTTTATTTAAAGTTTTTTTAAAAATTGTATTTTGAAATGATGGAGTGTTTGTGGCCTGGCTCTTGGTGGCTCAGGCCTGTAATCCTAGCGCTCTGAGGGGCTGAGGCTGAAGGATTGCTTGAGCTCAGGAATTTGAGATTAGTTGAACAAGAGCCAGACCCTGCCTCTACTAACAGAATAGAAAAATTAGCCTGGCATTGTGGTGGGCGCCTGTAGTTCTAGCTGCTTGGGAAGCTGAGGCAGGAGGATTGCTTGAACCCAGGAGTTTGAGGTGGCTGTGAACTAGGCTGATGCTCGGGCATTCTAACCTGGGTAATAGAGTAAGTCTCTATCTTGAAAAAACAAACAAAAAAAACCCCAGTGGAGTATTTGTGATCTTGGCGAATGTTAATGATGACATCCCCTTACTTAATAAATGGTCATGTAAATATCTGTGTGGGAGAAATTTAATATCAAGGAAGATTCATTGATGTCCTCTGTCATCTCAAAATATACCAATTTGGCCATTGTAGTAAGCTGGATAGGTATCTTGGAGAGAGAACCAAGTCCCAGCAAACTCACGTTATCAGTCTAATCCTAAAATTATCCGGTGAGTAAATAAATATTACACCAGAAATACATAGTGATAGAGATAATTTTTTAAAATAATAGCCTTATTTAGTTTAGTTTTTTTGTTTGTTTATTTGTTTTTGAGGCGAAGTCTCACTCTGTTACACAGGCTAAAGTGCTATGGCATCAACCTAGCTCACAGCAACTTCAGACTCTTGGGTTCAAGCAATCCTCCTGCCTCAGCCTCCCAAGCAGCCGCCCAAGTAAAATGCCCAGCTAATTTTACTATTTTTAGTAGAGAGTGGGTCTGGCTCTTGGTTAGGCTGGCCTCCAACTTTTGAGCTCAAGCAGTCCTCACACCTCAGCCTCCCAGAGTGCTGGGATTATAGGCGTGAGCCACCATACCTGGCCTTATTGAAGGCCTTATTGAAATATTCACATATCATACATTTCATCCATGGAAAGTATACAGTTCTTTGGCTTTCAGTGCATTCACTGAATTGTGCAAACATCACTACAGGAAATTTTAAAATGTCACCACTCCCAAAATTTTGAAACCCAGATCCATTTGTAGTCATTCCTCATTTCACTCCAACCCCAGGAAGCCATCAGTTTACTTTCTGTGTCTATAAATGTGCCTGTTCCAGACATTTTATATAAATGGACTTATAAAATATATGTTCTTTGTGACTGGCTATTCCATCCATGTTGTAGAGAGAGAATTTTTTAAGAATTTTTAACAAAACATTAGAGAACTAAAAAGGCAAAAAGGGAACATGAAGGTATTATGTACATATCAACTGCAAAAGTCAGCTACCACTCTAGGGTTTAAGGAACCAAGAAAAGGGGTTATTAGAATTATTAAAATTTGTGAGTTCAATGAAGTACTTTGTAGAGCTAGTATGGTGGTAGGCTGGGCTGGTACTGGTGGTACCTTGAGCTCTGAAAAAAAGGGCCCATGTGGTGCTGTGAAACTGCTTTTGGAAGTGTTGGAAAATTGCAGCTCGTCTTGGTTATTGCTTCCTGGAATGAACCTTGGGATGTTAGGGTCAGGGGGAGCTGTGCTGACAGAAACAGGAAGGAGTGTCTCTTGTTCTTCCAGTCTTGCAGCCCCTTTCTCTAGCACCTCCCTATGCCAGAGCCTAATAAGGAGCCTGCTACCAAAGGGAAAATGTGGTTTGTAGAGTCCTTGCCTCAGCTTCATAAAACAGTCTAGAAGGATGACATGAAGCTGAGAGACAAGATGCTAATAATCAGGATAACACACAATATGTTGGGATAATGAGTAGAAGACTGCTTAGTATAAATATGTATAATCTTGTTATTCTAATGACCCTCAAATGTTGTGCAGCAAAGTTGTCTCCAATGAATAAAATCAAATTTGTTTATTTACATGTAGCTTTAACAGAACTTAAAACATGGGTCTGAGAAAAATATTTCGTTGACTCAGACATTATTGACACTATTAAGGCACACCTTTTTTTTTTTTTGTATATCAAAGAAAAATGCTACTAATTACTGTAATACACAATTAGTTTTATGCTGTATCTATTTTTAGCACTTTAGATATGCAAAAAATACATGTTTCAGGATTGAAGAAATATAGAATGTCACTTTGTGTTTTGCAGTTATTGTAACTAATCCTGATAACATTAAGGAAGTGTTCTTCATAATAGCAAGTGTAGGGTAGTAGTTACAGACTTAGCTTCTGAAGTCATGGATTCAAATCTTTCTGCTTACCAGCTTTTGTAAAGTTTGGATTCTCTGGCCTCAAATTTTTCATCTATTAAATTGAGGCAGTAAATGCATTTAAGTTGAAGATGTGTTGTGAAAATTAAAAGGGAGAATTTATACAGAATGGTTACCAAGATACAAAGTGGTTTACACAATGTAGTAAAAATGTATTAAGAGTTAGTTATTACAAATCAAGATCCTCAGACAGTATTTGGAGGGAATGATGTCAGAACAGAAATTTAATTTCCTTGGAGGGAGGGTGATGCGTTGGGCCACATCTATGGTGCATATTTTTATCTATAATAAAAAAAAAGAAATTTAATTTCTTGCTAAAAAAATAAGACAAGCAAGCATCACCATCTTTTTTAACTATGTATCCTTGGTGATGTGCTGCTCTGCTAAGAAAATCATTTATTCAGATTTCTTTACCTTTTTTGGGATTGGATATTGGGAAATTGAAAAGTTACATATACACTGCAAAATGAAAACAATAGAATAATAATAACTTAGTGGATCACTAGCTAGAAAATGTCAAGTCTTAGGCTGTGGAGTATTATTAGAGAGTTAATAATATTCTTAACTTCTTATTCAAACTCTCAACTTTGATCCTAATCGCCTGAGTTCAAAACTTCACAATTAAAATCTTTGTTTTAGGCTAGCCTCAGGACTTTAACATTATTAGGTTGTATTGGTTTAGGCATGTCATGTCAGGCAGTTTTTTAATTTTCTAAAGTTACTGTTTGTTTTTTTCTTGTTCTGTAGGTGGCTTTCTCTCAGATGCAGGCTGGTACAGTGATGCTGAGAAAGTTTTTCTTTCCTGCCTTCAGTTGTGTACTCTACATGATGAGATGCTTCATTGGTTTCGTGCAGTAGAATGTTGTGTGAGGTGAGTTCGAACATGTCCTACGATTATATGCTGTAACGGCATTTTGTGGCTTTCACGGTTTTAGTATTTCTAGGTATACACCAACACTTGAGTAAATCTCTGAGGTGACATTTATATGTTACAGTTTTATAGTCTATCCTCTTACTTCCCATTTCCTGCTATAGACGGCTTAGCTTTGAGTGGAGGATTATGAAACTGGGTATGTTTCCTATATATCTTTTTGCTTTGTCATAGAGCTTGCTTATTCATTCCATAAATATTTATTGACTCCTTGTTATGTACTAGGAACTGTGGTATCCACTGGAAACTAGGAAACTCCAGCCATGTACTTGTTTCTTGGATGTTACTTTTTATCCCTGCTTTGTTATGTTCCTATATCATATATAACAAGATTAATATTTTACTTATAAATCACTTTTCTTTGACGATACAGTGAATGTTTTTTAACAGATGTACTTAAAGGCAAGCACATTTAGAATTCTGTTTTTATTATCTTTTTTTCTGTACATGTAACATTTAGGATTAGCTAGATAGGTTTTCTCTGTCCCCCAATTTGACTTGACATCTCTTAAAAAGAGTTTATAATATAAAACTAAAGGGAAATAAAAATAAAATCAAAAAATAAAACAATGGTTATCTTTTATCCTAAGTTAACTAAAGTTCAGAGAATTTACTGAATTTACAGTCTTCTATTTTTAAGGAGTTAAGGGACATATTCCCCAGGTATTTTAGAGATGAGTTAATTAAATCCATATTCCTTCAGAGCTAGAATATAGATTTTTCTATAAAACATTTTTTTTTTTTTTGCGACAGAGTCTCACTTTGTTGTTTCTGGTAGACTACCATGACATCACAGCTCACAGAAACCTCAAACTCCTAGGCTCAAGTGATTCTTTTGCCTCAGCCTCCTGAGTGGCTGGGACTACAGACAGACATCTGACATACCACCCTGGTTATTTTTAGAGATGGTATCTCATGCTTGCTCAGGTTGGTCTGGAGCTCCTGAGCTTAGGCAGTCTATCAGCCTCTGCCTCCCAGAGTGCTAGGATTACAAGTATTAAAACTGTTGTTGAGGCTTGGCGCCCGTAGCTCAGTGAGTAGGGTGCCAGCCACATACACCAAGGCTGGTGGGTTCAAGCCTGGCCCAGGCTTGCTAAACAACAATGACAACTGCAACCAAAAAATAGTTGGGCTTTGTGGCAGGCATCTGTAGTCCCAGCTTCTAGGGAGGCTGAGGCAAGAGAATCGCTTAAGCCCAAAGAGTTTGAGGTTGCTGTGAGCTGTGATACCACAGCACTCTACCGAAGGCGACATAGTGAGACTATGTCTCAAAAAAAACCCCCCCAAAAAAAAACTATTGTTGATTTAAACTATTGTTGTTACTAACATTGAGTAAAGCTTTGCTTTTCTCCCTCTGCTCCCCTCCCTTCTTCTTCCTTTTCCTCTTCCTTCTCCAGTTGGATGTTGGTCAGTTTTCAGTCTTCTGTGGCGTTCCTTGTTTTACACAGCTGTCTGTGTTACAAAATCGTTCAAATCCTAGCGGGCATGATGGCTCACACTTGGAATCCCAGCACTTTGAGAGGCTGAGGTGGAAGTTTGAGACCAGTCTGGGCAACATAGCAAGACTGTGTGTCTGTGAAAAATAAACAAATTAGCCAGGCATGGTGACGCATGCCTATAGTCCTAAAGTGGAGGATCACTTGAGCCCGAGTTCAAGGCTGCAATGAGCTATGGATCATGCCAGCCTGGGTCACAGAGTGAGACTTCATCTCTCTTTAAACAACAACAACAGGGGGGAGGTTAGGGTGGAGGGAGGGTAATGGGTGGGGCCACACCTGTGGTGCATCTTAGAATGGGTGAAACTTACTAAAGGCAGAATACAAATGTCTACATACAATAACTAAGAAAATGCCATGAAGGCTGCGTTGAACAGTCTGGTGAGAATATTTCAGATTGTATATGAAACCAGCACATTGTATTCCTTGATTGCACTAATGTACACAGCTATGAGTTAATAAAAAAACAACAACAACAATAAAAACTAGTATAGGCTTCGCGTTTGTAGCACAGTTACAGCACCAGCCACATACATCAAGGCTGACATGTTCAAACCCGGCCCAGGCCAGCTAAACAACAGTGACAACTGCAACAAAAAATAGCCGGGTATTGTGGCAGGCGCCTGTAGTTCCAACTACTTGGGAGGCTGAGGCAAGAGTATTGCTTAAGCCCAGGAGTTTGGGGTTACTGTGAGCCTTGATGCCATGGCACTCTACTGAGGGGACAAGTGAGACTGTCTCAAAAAAAAAAAAACAACCTAATATAAAAATTCAAATCCAGCTGAGGCAGGAAGATTGCTTGAGGCCAGAAGTTTAAGACTAGCCTGAGCAAGGGCAAGAGTTTATCTCTACACAAAATAGAAAAATTAGGCAGGTGTGGTAGTATGTACCTGTACTATTAGCTCCTTGGGAGACTGAAGATCACTTGAGCTCAGGAGTTCGAAGTTGCTGTGAGCTCTGATGATGCCACTGTACTCTTCTTGCCCAGGTGAGAAAAGAAGACTCTGTTTTGTTCCCTTTGTCTTGGGGGGAAAAAAAAAATCAAATTTTGAAGTTAAATTTGTAATCTGCAAACTTAATTATAAATAGTATTTTTATTTTTATTTTTAGAGACAGAGTCTCACTTTATTGCCCTTGGTAGTGAGCCCTGGTGTCACTACTACTCATAGCAACCTCCAACTCCTGGGCTTAGGTGATTCTCTTGCCTCAACCTCCTGAGTAGCTGGGACTACAGGCGCCCGCCATAACACTCAGCTATTTTTTGTTGCAGTTTGGCCAGCGTCAGGTTCGAACCTGCCACCCTTGGTATATGGGGCTGGTGCCCTACTCACTGAGCCACAGGCGCCACCCATAAGTAGTGTTTTTAAAGCTTATGATAATTTCCCATGAATATTTTAGAAATATATGATAAACTATAGGAATATTTGTGTGAAGAAGTTATAAAGAGATTGGTATTTGGGCCTATAATTTGTAGTATTGATAAATATAATCTCAGTCATCTTTCTTCTGCCTAGTCTGTCTTTGTAGATATACATAGATGTCTAGACTATCCCAAATGGGATTTGGGATTAACTGGCTGTTTTAACGCAATGAACTAGTTAATTTGGAATAGAAAAGCCTTCATAATTTCGTTATAGTTTTTTTTTTTTTTTTGCTTTCTTACCTAGGCTGGAGTAAAGTACAGTGGCACTAATATAGCTCACTTCAACCTCAACCTCCCAGGATCAAGCGATCCTACCTCAGATTTCCCCGTAGCTAGGATTACTGGCTAAACTTTTAATTTGGGGGGCGGGGGGTCGCACTATGTTACCCAGGCTAATCTTAAACTCCTGGCCTGGAATGGTCCTCTTACCTTGAACTCTCAAAGTGCTAGGGTTACCAGACTATAGATTATTCTTTAAAAAAGTCTTAACCAAAAGATAAAGCACTTTTTTTATATGGGATTGATTTTTTATTCACGGAGTCAGATTTAGTTTACCTAGATACATGTTTCTTATGTCTAATGTTAAGGCTTTTGTATAACTTCTGCTTTAGCCTAACCAAAAGGTTCAGTTTTTCCCCATAGGACCAAGTCTCCTTTTCTCCTTGATGGTTTGTCATCTTTAGTATGGAGCTCACATCATTATGGTTGCAAGTGTTGATAAACAAGGAGAAAGGAGAAGAGCAAAAAGCTCATACCAGCTGAGTCTGCTTTTTTAGTATATGTGCTGCCGAAATGAGCACTGAGTTTGCTTTTTTCTTCTTTTCTAAATCAGAAAAAAAACAACCCAGCTTTCCCAGAAGTCTAATCTTTTTGCTGCTTACTTGTCTTTTTTTTTTTTTTTAAGAGACAGAGTCTCACTTGGTTGCCCTCGGTAGGGCGTGCCGTGACTTCAGACCTCACAGCAACCTCCAGCTCTTGGGCTTAGGCGATTCTCTTGGCTCAGCCTCCCAAGTAGCTGGGACTAAAGGCACCTGCCACAACTGGCTTGGCTATTTTTTTGTTGCAGTTTGGCTGGGGCCGTGTTCAAACCCACCACCCTCGGAATATGGGGCTGGCGCCTACTCACTGAGCCACAGGCCCCGCCCTGCTTACTTGTCTTTTAAGCTGGGAAACTAGGACATATTCTACACATCCTCCGATCTGTACATAAGGTAGTCTGGGGTGCACAATGTCTGAATAAATTCTTGGGCCTACATTAAGGTAGAAGAGGTGAGAAATATTGAATAGATATCTAACAATACAACGAGTCTTTGCAACTAGCACTCATGACTTTACATTATTGTCTAAACCAAGGAACAAAATTATTTATTTTAAAAATTCTTTTAAATTCTTCTTCCTTTCTGTTATCTTGGTGTTTCATTTTGGATAATTTCTATTGCTATGTCTTTTTTTTTTTTTTTGAGATAAAGTCTTACTCTGTTGCGCAGGCTACAGAGCTGTGGCATTGGCCTTGAGGTCAAGCAATCCTCCTGGTTCAGCCTCTCAAGTTAGCTGGATCTATAGGTGCCCACCACAATGCCCAACTAATTTTTCTATTTTAGTAGAAATGGGGTCTTGATCTTGCTCAGGCTAGTCTTGAACTCCTGAGCTCAAGGGATTCTCCGGTCTCAGCATCCCAGAGTACTAGGCATGAGCCACCATGCCTGGCTTCAACGCTTTTTTTTTGTTAAATTGAGACAGTTTTTTGTCCTTGGTAGAGTGTTGTGGCATCATAGCTGACAGCAACCTCAGGCTTTTGGGCTTAAATGATCCTCTTGCCTCAGTCTCCCAAGTAGCTGGGACTCTAGGTGCTAACCACAGTGCCCAGCTATTTTTTAGAAATGGGTCTCACTCTTGCTCAAGTTGGTCTCAAACTCCTGAGCTCAAGCAATCCACCCACCTCAGCCTCCCAGAGTCTCAAAGCTATTTTTAATACCAAGCCCAAGCTTGCTAAACAATGACAATTGTAACAACAACAAAAAATAGCCGGACATTGTGGCGTGCGCCTGTAGTCCCAGCTACTTGGGAGGTTGAGCAAGAAAATTGCTTAAGCCCAAGAGTTGGAGGTTGCTGTGAGCTGTGCTGCCACAGCACTCTACCAAGGCGACACTCTTGTCTCACAAAAAAAAAAAAGTCCAAACCAACATGAAACAAAAAACCAAGGGTGGTTCAACATTAAATAACCAATGTAATGCACCAAACAGAATAAAGGAAAAATAAAAACATAGTCATCTCCACTGACATAGAAAAGGCATTTGACAAAATCCAATACCTTTCATGATTAAAAAAAAAAAAAAATTCAGAAAACTAGAACTAGAAAGGACTAGAAATGATCATTTCTAGTCATAGACTCAATATGATAAAGAGCATTTATGAAAAAACTACAGTTGACATCATACTCTTATGTTAAAAGACTGGAAACTTTTCCCATGGGACCAGAAAGACAAAGATGCCTGCTCTCAGTGGTGGCATTCAACATTGTTCTCAAAAGTCTTAGTTAAAGAAATTAGACAAGAAAAACAAAAGGCATAAATATTGGAAAGGAAAAAATAAAACTATTCACAGGTTAATTTGACTTCATCAAAATAAAACACTTTTGTGCTTCAAAGGACATGATCAAGAAATTAAAAAGAGGCGAGGTGGCTCATGACAGTAATCCTAGCACTCTGGGAGACCGGAGAGGGTCAAGGCCTGTTTGTGCAAGAGCAAGACGCCATCTCTAAAAAAAAAAAAAGACCCAACAAGTAAATTATAGACCAATATTACTAATGAATATAGATGCAAAAATATTCAACAAGATCCTAAGAAACAGAATCCAGCAACACATCAAACAAATTATACATCACGACCAAGTCGGTTTTATCCCAGGGTCTCAAGGGTGGGTCAATATACGTAAATCTATAAATATAATTCAGCACATAAACAAATTATTAAATAAAGACCAGATTCTCTCAATTGATGCAGAAAAAGATTTTGATAATATCTAGCATCCCTTCATGATCAGAACACTTAAGAAAATTGGTATAGAAGGGACATTTCTTAAACTGATAGAGGCCATCTACAACAAACCCACAGCCAATATCGTATTGAATGGAATTAAATTGACATCATTTCCACTCAGATCAGGAAGCAGACAAGGCTGCCCATTGTCTCCACTGCTCTTTAACATTGTAATGGAAGTTGTAGCCACCGCAATTAGGGAAGAAAAGGCGATCAAGGTATCCATATAGGGTCAGAAGAGATCAAACTTTCGCTCTTCGCGGATGATATAATTGTATATCTGGATAACACCAGGGATTCTACTACAAAACTCTTAGAAGTGATCAAGGAATACAGCAGCGTCTCAGGTTACAAAATCAACATTCATAAATCGTAGCCTTTATATATACCAACAATAGTCAAGCTAAAAAAACAGTTAAGGACTCTATTCCGTTCACAGTAGTGCCAAAGAAGATGAAATATTTGGGAGTTTGTCTAACAAAGGACATGAAAGATCTCTATAAAGAGAACTATGAAACTCTAAGAAAAGAAAAAGCTGAAAATGTTAACAAATGGAAAAACATACCATGCTCATGGCTGGGAAGAATCAACATTGTTAAAATGTCCATATTACCCAAAGCGATATACAATTTTAAGGGAATCTCTATTAAAGCTCCACTGTCATACTTTAAAGATCTTGAAAAAATAATACTTCGTTTTATATGGAATCAGAAAAAACCTTGGATAGCCAATTACTCAGAAATAAAAACAAAGCAGGAGGAATCACACTACTGGACCTCAGACTATACTATAAATCAATAGTGATCAAAACAGCGTGGTACTGGCACAAAAACAGAGAGGTAGATGTATGGAACAGAATAGAGAACCAAGAGATGAACCCAGCTACTTACCATTATTTGATCTTTGACAAGCCAATTAAAAACATTCAGTGGGGGAAAAGATTCCCTATTTAATAAATGGTGATGGCTGAACTGGCTGGCAACCTGTAGAAGACTGAAACTAGACCTACACCTTTCACCATTAACTAAGATAGACTCTCACTGTATTAATGATT
>CAUYPK010102523.1:0-52746 GCA_963574355.1 Loris lydekkerianus
TTTGACACATTTTCATCCCAATAGTCAACATAGCCTTCCTGGCATTTTCCTAGTTACCGTGGCATGACATTTACATTTCACATTTGCTGAGTTTCACCCTTACCCTTGTAAGATGCCCTGTAGGTGTAATTCCACCAATACCCCTCCCTCCACCCCCCTCCCCCTCCCTCTTCTCCCTTTGAGCTCACATTTCTTAATGGTCAGATAATGTTGGTTGGTGGATTGTTTGGTGGTGTGGAGAACATTCTGGAATTGTGAGGATAGGAAAACATTATATGGTCTAGGCAGGCAAAGTGAGAGTTCTCCCATACCCCCAAAACAAAGAAAATTTTAAAAGGCTTTAAAGGTCTTTGTTCTCCTCATTCCTGGAAGATTTCAGACTGAAGCTTATGGCCATTTAATGTTATAAGCAACTGCATGGATTCTGTGAGATAGGGAGCCTGAGAATGACCTTCACTTTGGCTCCTTCTAGGTTGAGACTCTGATGAATTTTAATGAGGACACAATAAAGTAAAGCTGTCATTGAGAAACAGAGAGGTGAAATGAAGGAATTTGAGCAATATTATTATCAGAGAGGAAATATTTCATTCTGGCAATAAAGGACTGCAAAGGTTACTTCGAGTAGGATTTTAAACTGGAGAACGAGTTGAGCTAATGAGGGTGCTTACAAGTCCCTCCTGCCACGTAGAGTCACCTTCTCCTTGTACCTTGTCTTCTGCGCTGGCACAAACTGTACTCAGTCTAGGGACAGATTCTCAACATGCACACTAGATCCGTCTGCTCTTGCCAATTCTAGGGCATCACTCCAGCATTTCTGCCCAGTCTTTCCGCTATCAACACTTTTTTTTTTCCTTAGCAAATGGTTTCCCTTAGTAATCTAGCTTGTAATTGCTCCTTTCTTATCAAAAAAACCCCACTCTGCTTGTCCCTGGCTTTCCTCTAGGTACTACCTCATGTCTCTCCCATCTTTATGGTCAATTTTTTTGAAGAGTTGCTCATACTCACGGCCTGCAAGCCTCTCCTCCCCTTCCCTCAGAAACCCTCTAGAAGCAGCGTTCTCCTTGTCACTCCACCAACACTGCTCCTGCAAGAACTCCCATGCTGGGCATGGCTAAATGCTGTAGTCAGTTCTCAGCACTTGACCTGGCAGGAACATTTGACACATACTCACTTGCTTCTCTTTAAGACATGTTCTTCACTTCTAGGATGCCTCTTTCTTGCTTTCCTTACTACGTCACTAGCTACTTTTGAAAATCTCTTGCCTGATCTTCCTTATCTGTCCAACTTGTATAGGCTGGCACAGCCCTGAGCTGGGTCATCAGACGGCATCCCTTGTTCATTTTCCCTTCTGCCCTAGTCATCTCATCCAGTGTCATGGCTTTAAAAACCTGGCAATACATTGATAAACAACGTTGTTGCATAACCCATATTGCTTCAGAACTCATGATTGCCATGCATTTTATTTTCAACTGACTTCCAACTGCAAGTGCTTGTGATTTTATCAGAAGTCTGTCTCCATCTGCTAGAAGCTAGTCAGTCCCCTTGGCCCATGTAGGGGCTGAGTTAACTCCCTCCAAGAAGCACCTTCAACCAGGGACTGACAGGAATTACAGGATAAATGCTGCAGCTCATTCACCGCTTAGGGACCTCTGTGCCCCTGCATGGAGGTGTGCTGTGAGGCTGTGATCTATATTCTGTTCCCCAGAGAGATGGAGCTCCGGTTATCCATGGCATCCACTGGCTTGGTAACACACCCTTTACTGGAGTCCTTTCTTTATTTGTCTCACATCTCTAATAATTCTTGGGATCATCTCACAAACAAACTACTTATACCCAAATACTCTTCTCAAAGTCTCCCGTGGGGAAACCCAAACAAAGGAATCTCCCAAACCAAACTCTCCATGCCCAGCCTACTCACCCCACAGCCTTGCCTGTCTCAGCAAATGGGAAACTTCTTCAGTTAAGTGGCATTCATCTTGCTCTCATCCCCCTAGCACAGCGGTTCTCAACCCTGTGGGTCGCGACCCCTTTGTAACAATGAAAATACACTACGGCATTAGGAAGGTTGAGAACCACTGACCTAGCAGATCTGCCTTCAAAATATACCCCAAATTTAGCCCGGTGCCCAGAGTTCAGTGGTTAGGGTGCTGGCCACTACACCTTGGCAGGCGGGTTTGAACCATCCCAGGCCAGCTAAACAACAATGACAACTGCAACAACAACAAAAAAATCACTGGGCGTGCCAGCTACTTGGAAGGCTAAGGCAAGAGAATTGCTTAAGCCCGAGAGTGTGAGGTTGCTGTGAGCTATGACACCCCAGCACTCTACTGAGGGTGACACAGTAAGACTCTGTCCCCACCCCACTCCCCCCCCAAAATATATATATATACCCCAAATTCAACCATAAGCATTCCCCTCTGGCATAGTATAATATTTGACATTTGAAAGTTGTTCATGTCCAGAGAGTTAAATGTAATTTTATGAGGAAAGAAATGTTCATTTGTTTTGTTTGCTCAGGTACTTCCGGTGCCTAAAAAAGAGTCTGGCATACAGCAGACACTCACAAAGTATTTACTAAAAGAGTTTCATGGATGCTGAAAAGGCTGGTTAATGAGAAAGGCTTTGAGGAGGCGAGGGAGAAAAGGTGATAAATGCACTCTTTTCCAGACTAAATATCATTCTTATTAAAATATTTGTACAACTAGAAAAAAATTATCTATTTCTGATACTCAAGGTTTATCACCATAGGACACCACAGTAAGATATGTTACAATAGTGAGGAGATAGACTAATAAATCACTTTTAGTAATGAATTCTGCCTCCTCCCACACTCCATCTCCCATCCCCTAACCCCCACAGCAGTCTTACACACTGAGCTTTACAAGAACATACCTGTTTCTCGAGAACAAATTTGCAATTGCCAGGATTACTTTAAACCAGAGAGTTACTCCCAGGGTCAGTACATGTATTGTCCTCATAAACCTGAGGATCAGTAAGGGTCACAGAGGTTAGGGCCAAGGGCTCTGTGGTCAGCCTGCTGACCATAAGAGTCCCAGCTTTGTCTCTCATTGATGGTAGGACCACAGGGAAAAGTTCTTTCTGATGTCACTTTCTGCACTTATAGAATGGGACTCAGAGCTGTGCTTCTCTGATGAAGTCATTGTGACAATTACATGAGCTCATTTGTGCAGAATTCAGAGCAGAGTGCCTGGCACAGAGGAGTGCCTGAGATAGTGGGAGATACCCTTTCTGGTTGGTTTATTTCCACATATCTCTACCTATCTTTTCTCTCAGACTACACTGTTAGCTTCAAGACATGTAAGCTATGCTTTTTCACAGATAGCGTCATCATTGTTTGTTTGTTTGAGACTGAGTCTTACTCTGTTGCCCTGGGTAAAGTATCTTGGCATCATTATAGCTTACAGCAACTTCAGTCTCTTGGGCACAGGTGATTCCCTTGCCTCAATAGCTGGGGCTACAGGCACCTGCCACAATGCCTGGCTAGTTTTTCTACTTTTAGTAGAGATGGGATCTCACTCTTGCTCAAGCTGGCCTCAGAACAACTGAGCTCAAGCAATCTACCCACCTTGGCCTCCCAGACTGCTAGGATTATAAGCGTGAGCCACTGCGCCTAGCTTATAGCATTATGTTTGCATAACACTTTCTGCTTTTAATGTTCAATATATCTATAGCACCTCTGTTATCAGATGCCCTTTTATTCTGATTCTACTAAGGAAGCTTAGAAAGGTTCCCTGATTTTCAGCCATACTGGGAACATCGTGACAGAGCTTGCTGGCAGGATTCTGTCCCTCTGCACATCCCCACTAGAGGTACTGAATCATTGCCACACAAAGTCGCTCTTACAAATGGGGTGGCGGAGAAGGGAGGGATTGTGGCCCACAGGTTGAGAGCATCCTCTGTGGTAGTATTTCACAACTGAACTCACCAAATGAACCTTTTCTCTCAGCTCATACTGCCCCTTTTAAAACAAACACAAATGCCACCCCTGGTTGTCCGTGCTGTTTGGTCCCTTCAGATCTCTGTGACTACTGATACTATTCCTGTGTCCTGATCACAGAAGACCTTTAAATGTGTTGCTTTTTTAAATGCAAGACTAGAGAGAGCTGGAACAGCGAGGCTCTGTTCTTTTCCCAGCCTTATTATTTCTAGACTTAAAGGTACCCACAGCAAGGAAAGTGTGTAAGAGAGTCGGGACAAAGTCGCTCAGTGGTTTCAAGCTGCTCTGATGGGGAAATTGTTCACGGTAGTAAGGCCATTGCCACAGGGGGGCACAGGGCTTGGTTCCTCCTAGTCCAGGAAAGACAGTGGTTGTAAGGGACTCTAAGACATTCAAGGAAAAAGAGCCTTTCTCAGGTTGACGTGACTTCTGTGCACAGGTGGTGTAGAAGGCTGAGGGAAACTGGCATCTCTCTTCTCCAGGAATCCTTCTAGGCTACAAACCAGATTGGGAAATGCTGCTGGTCTCAAATGTTTGGGCAAGTTAGAGTGAATAGGAAAAGAAATCACAGAGAGTATGTGGGTTACAGGTAATCATCATCAATAATCTCTCAAAGCTAACAGCACCTGCACAGAGTGCCTGACGTCTCCGGTCCTAATGATCAGATTAGTGATGATCAAATGAAATAATAAAATATCCTCAGAAACGATTACCCCTTTGCAAATGTCTCACTGTTATAACAGTTGATGCACAGTGTTTTTTCTTTGCAAAGGCAAGAATTTACTATACAGACTGGTAATATTTTGAAGTAATTGGTATTAAGAACATCAGCTCGCCAATCTCCCGTAGTCAGTGAGCAAGAGCACGAGTCTTGATTACCGTGTCTGTCAGGCCCTGGGAGGCAACGCTGCTGATTACTGAAGTATTCTCCAGAATTCATTGGCATCCGATGGCTTCCTACTTGGGATCACATTGACCTAAAATGCCACGGGCTTTCAGGGTAATTGTCAGTGTTTCTTAGATTGAGGGAATTTTCTTCCATAAATTATAATAAGCATTTGGTAATTTTCTTTTTTTTTAATTTGGTAATTTTCAAAACCCGGTATCTAAGTATCAGATCACTGTTAACATTAAGAGAGAATGTTTTGAAAGGGGGCGAGACAGGGAAGAACCTTTTCTTCCTGGTGTTTTGGGTGGAGGTTTTTAATTTGTTGTCTTTTCAACCTCTCGCCTGTCCCCAGTGTCCTTGTGCACAAATATATCCTGTTTCCCAGCTTCAGAGAGCCCTTCAAGCCTATGACACTGAGTGCACCTGGTCTGGTACATTGCAAGGGAATTTTCTTCTGTCAGTCTGCACGTTGTCCTATAGGACGTACAGTCACTCAGAGCTGTGTCGGCTTCAGCTTGGGAGGCAAAGTCTCTCCCATTATCTATGGTCATTGATTTGTGAGTCTGTTTTGGAAATTCAAATTTTAAGCTATTAAATGTTTAGAAGAATGTCTTATTGATTGTATGGTCTAAGTCAGTGGTTCTCAACCTTCCTAATGCTGTGACCCTTTAATACAGTTCCTCATGTTGTGGAGACCCCCAACAAGGCTCTAACTCTTGCTAATTCATAGAGTAGCAACGAAAATAATTTTATGGTTGGGGGTCACCACAACTTGAGGAGGTGTATTAAAGGATCATGGCATTAGGCAGGTTGAGAACCACTGGTCTAAGAGAAAATGTAGCGTAAACTAGGAAATGTTATAAAAGATGTTGTTTAGTAGATAATTTCAAAACTAGTGTTTAAAAATGTAAAATCAGTACAGGTAATCCAAAGGAAAGTATTAGTTTCTCCTGCACATGGTAGGAGCATTCTGAAGCATTCGAGTGTCATTTTTATGACCTTACGAATATGTCAAACTTCTTTTGTGAGTTGATGTTTGGATCCATCACTGTCTTATTGTGTATCGGAGGATATTATTTCAGGCAACTTTTCTGACTCGCTTGTCAAGTAGAGGTAATAAATTATGAAAGTTTTGAGATACATGAAATCAAGAAACATAAAATCTACATGGACAAAGCAAACGAAGCCATCCAGGGAACACTGATGAGCCAGGGAAGTTGGAACTTGCATGGGTGGATCAGAAAGGACACTGTGGACTGTGTTCCTCGTAAATGAAGTAATGGCCCACAACACAGTCTGTCCCAAAGCTTTCAAGTAATGGCCCACAACACAGTCTGTCCCAAAGCTTTCAAGGTGACCCACTACTTCATAGAAATGCTATGCCAAACTTTTCTATGAAGAGTGTTTTGAATAGAAATTTACAAAAGTAAGTTCTATGATACAACAGAGGGTGCTAAGTGCTATGGAAAAATATTAAGCAGGCTCAGGTGGACGGGTGCTACAAGAGAGTTAAAGAAGTTTGCCTGGGTAGGTCTGTGGGTATACAAAGTACTGGAAACATATCAGGTGTTCCGTAAAGGTTAGTACACATATATATGGATGGAATTTTCCTTTGCCATGTGCAAATCCAAGTCTATATATCAAATATTGATAAATAACTATATCTGTTAATATAATAGAGGTATGTATGAGACAGGGTCTTATTGCCTTTAATAGATAATTTTAAAAGCATTTTCTCTTCCTTTTCATAAATAGTAACAATGGTAATTACAACTAATAGTCATTGAATATCTACTTAACATACATTAATTAACCTAGTTGTCTATGTTACATGCATTTTGCTTATCCTACCTTATTTATTCCTTGTAAAAACCTGATGAAGTAAAACTATTACTATCCTCATTTTATTTATTTAGTTAGTTTATTTATTGGGGGAGGCAGACTCTTATTCTGTTGCCTCAGGCTATACTGCCATGGCATCACCCTACCTCACAGCAACCTCAAACTCCTAGGCTCAAGTGATCTGCCTGCCTCAGTCTCCTGAGTAGCGGGGACTACAGATGCCTACCACGATGCCCAGCTAGTTTTTCTATTTTTTGTAGAGACAGGTTTCTCTCTTGCTCAGGCTGGTCTTGAACTCTTGAGCTGAAGCAGTTCCCCTATCTTGACCTCTCAGAGTGCTAGAATTACAGGTATGAGCCACTATACCTGGCCACTATTTTCATCTTAAAGATGAGGAAACTGAGAAATATAAAAGACTGTTGCTGTCCACTGGGCTTCTAGTCAATGACATAGAGGGAGCACCACAGATGAAATGAATGATTTCAAAAGGGATGGCTGGTGCTCGCTGAGGCACAACAGCAATCAGCCGCCTTTATTCACTTACTTATATACCCAAACTCACCAGATAAAAATAATTCAAGAATAAAGAAGACAAAAGCTAAAGATTTCTTGTCAGCATTAATACAGCAAAGTATTAATACACACCTTCCTCAACTAATAATATCCTATTTGAAGATAAATAACAATGGAGATGAACCACAAAGGGCCAGGTTGTGTGTTCTGTTTGCCCACTTCCCTAGTCTAACTGAAAGTTATTGTGTAAATAGAGGTAGGGGATTCAGTGCAGTGGTCCATTGCCCCAGGCAGATGATCTGCCTTCAGCTACGACTTGGGGAGAATCTGGCACACTCTTTCCTTGAAGGTGTGACTGCCTGCATTTTTCAGCAAAGCTGCTTCTGCGAGCTGGGGGAGAATATCCCCCAAAACTCACATCTAGCCCAAGTACTGGGAATGTTCCTTCTCAGGGCCTCGTACCTCGAGGAGCACAAATGAGGCTGATTCACCTTACAGGGGGCTGTGCCCCTTCAAAAGACTGAATAATTTGCCCAAAGTTGAGAGTTAGGAAGAAACCAAATAGTTGGATCCTAGCCTTACTTTTAGCACATTGAAACCTGACACTCCCTACCTGTGTGTTTTTATGAGGACATCTGGTTTACTAAGGGATCATAAATTTACCTAGCTTTTCTTGTTCTGCTTCTGCTTACTCACAGGGTAAGAACAAGGCTGATCCAGAGCCTACCTTTGACGGCAGCTTAGAAGAATCCAGGGGTTCATGAGCATGTCTTTGTGGCTCACATGGATTCCATAGACCTCCCTGTCTCTCCACAGAAGCTGTAGCACAGGATACTCTTGCTTTTAGCTGAGTTTTGATGCTGAGGGAGCCCAGGTCTCTGGAAATCCTATCTCCTGAACCAAAAGTATTTCTTTCTTCTTTTCATTGGACTTAGCATCCTTTAACATGTAGAGTAAAAGCTGAGGATATTTCAAACATTCCTGAAATATAAACATCTAAATCTGCTGAATTATCACCTTGTTGCTCATACTATCCACTGGTGGAATCTTGCCAGAACATTTAAAATAAATCCTCAACTTGATAGTTAGGGACAGCATGGTGGCAGATGGGGCCAGTTTCCTCCTAGCCTAGAGGATCTGCCATGGATTAGTAGATGACAGAGAGGTCAGGGAGAGCAAAAGATATTATTTTTATTTTTGAACCTTCCCAAATCCTGTGGAAAGAAATTAGACAAGTGAAACTAAACTTTCAAATCAAATCTTACCAAACATTCTCTCCACAGTAACAGGTGAATAGATTAGACAACTTCCCAGGTCATATTCCCTTTCAATGATTAGTATTTTTATAAATGACTCATTTCAAGTAATGATTTTGGCAGAATCATAGTGACACTGGAGCCTGTTTTTACTTTTTAATTGATAAGTATCTGACTCACTGTGATCTTAGTAAGCACTAACTGGGTTTGGTGCCAGAATTCTTCTTGGGTTCTTGGAAGGGTTCTTGTATTTACTGGGTCAGTAAATCAGACTAGCAATCAGCGGTGTATTTCTCTGACCCACCCTGATGAGAATTGTATTAATTTTCAAACATCATATTATAAAAATATTATGGGGAAAGATTTAAATAAAAACAAAATATAATATTCTGAGAAATATCATAAAACCAATGTCAAGACAGGAGTCCATTCTATGTACCAGAAGAAGTCATAGCTAGCAGGTTAACTTATTCCAACGCCCACTATTATTCTAGTCCTAGGCCACATGTGTGCTGGGTCACAGCGAAAGGATGGATAAGGGGCTGTGTGAAGGGAAAATTCTACACTAATATAAAGTA
Organism: Loris lydekkerianus; assembly: GCA_963574355.1. Lineage (NCBI taxonomy): Eukaryota > Metazoa > Chordata > Mammalia > Primates > Lorisidae > Loris > Loris lydekkerianus. The sequence goes on from CAUYPK010102523.1 coordinate 9,037, forward strand.
CCATTAGAAAGTAAATCATAATTCCTTTATGTTTCTATAAATGTGTGGTATCAGAAGTCTGAGCCAGTGTAAGAACTTTGCCTTCAGACTTAAAATCATGCAGATTTCGACATGCCCCTTGGATGTAGAACACAGTGTTTTCCCTTCAGATCTGCTCTTCATAGTATATATCCAGTTTTTTAATTAGTTGCCAACAAAAAATGGAGAGCAGCACGTAAAACGTCTGGATTTACAGCCTCTCTTGAACTATAAGAGCCACATTCTTTCACCTGTCAGCCTGAGTCAGATGGGCCCTGCCCAGATGGGCTGCCTGCTCAGAGGGAGCCTCTCCCTTGGCTCAGCATGGTCTGCATCTTCAGTGTAGAGTGTTGTCTACTGGAGACAAGGAAGGCTCACATTTTCAGTTCTGGTTATACTTTTACAGTTTTATATGTATGTGATTGTTCCATAGAAATATGCTTATTCCCTTTGCAGTGAGGCAGGTATTACTCATATACGACATATTCCCAGGAGTGTACCCTCATTGCAATTCCTGCCTGGCCCAGACCTGGCTCTATTTACATAATACAATTGAAAATTGGCTATTTTAAGGGTTAATTTGGTTAAGTCCTGTTGTGATTTATGCTCTGCGGTTTAACACTAGAGTAAAGAGATCTTGGGAAATTCACTTATACAATGAATAAACACAATTTCTTGCTACTATGAAAATTAATTGAGAAAATAAATACAGAGTGCTTAGCACAGTGCCTGGAATATATTGTCAGTGTTTAGTTGATAGTTTTGTATATTTCTGTCTATATTGAACATGGTAACTGGACATCATTTGAAAGCTGTGCCATCTGAAAATTTGGAAATTTTGGCTTTGTAACTTGATTCTCTGTAAGTATTCTCTTAATGGGAATTTCTACTGAAATAAATACTATTTATTCAATAACTCAAAACATACCTATATACTCGAGTATATACGGTATTTACTGAAAATCAGGCATTTCCAGATACAAAGGATACCCCAGTAACCAACAGGCAACTTTTAGTCTTAGAGGAGCTTGCTTATACTCTAGCAAGGAGATTAATAGCAAACTAATAGAGATACGTATCAATTCCAATAGAAATAAGAGCCCAAGAAGAAAAGGAAAACCATCAGGGGCTAGGGCAGCAGTTCTCAACCTGTGGGTCGCAACCCCTTTTTAACAATGAAAATACATTGTGGCATTAAGAAGGTTGAGAACCAAGGGACTAGGGTGATGTGTAGGGCAGGCAAGAGATGCTGTTTATTTTTTGGCCGAGATATTCAGGATAGATCTCTCCAACAGGGTAACATTTGAGATGCTGTAATCAATTAGAGGTGATTTATAAACTTTGTTCAATGTCATCTGTTAGACGATTTATTCTTGGGTTTCACTTAAAACTTTTTCTTTTTGAAAAAACATTTCTGTGAATATTGAACATGGTAGGCTGGCTGAGTTTAATGAGGTTGGTTTGAAACTGGAAGAAGTAATATTTTATAAAGGTGCTGGTTGTTGTGGGACAGCCAAGGTCAAGAAAAGACCAATTGGAGGTTCAAGAAAACAGAATGATTTGGCTAAAGTGCAGGAGGAAATGAGTGTTCCTGGAGGACAGGGAACGCGATAAGCCTCAGGCAGCAGCAGATGTGTATATTCCAGCTCATCCTTTCCTGCAGTAAAAACAAACTTAGAAAAGTGAAGTCAGCACTTTTTTCTTACTCTGCAGAAAATGTTATCTACCTGATTCACTTTTACCAATCCTGATTATATTTTACAATATTATAGTCACCTGGTTATTCCACAGAACTAACTCCTTTTTCCTATGACTCACTTATGACTCAGAAGTCACTGGCTTCCTATAACTTTGACTGAAACTCCAAAATCTCTTGAGGATCTCTCTCCAAAGTGGTGTTGATGCCAACACAGTTGCAGGGCTCTGGCGGTCAGTGCTATTTCCCGACTGGGGAAATAGGGCACGTTCAGTCCTGTTCTGGTCAGCTCAGCACACATGCCTCAGATATTATGCTAAGTAAGGAAGTACAAAGGGAAGAGACCTCCCCAGCAGGAGCCCAGCCTGCCTGTCCCCCACCCTCCGATGGCCCCAGGTGTTTTTGTTGAGCCTCTGGATGCCCTGCAGTCAGGGAACTGCCACATCCACTGCCTGATAAGACCAGTCTGGAGGACTGGGACAAACTGCAGAGGACATGCCTAGCTAAAGGTCGCAGCCGGGCTCAGATACAGCCAAGTGTCGGCTGCTACATGGAAATGAGGGGCTGGTTTGGCTTTAAACATCTGACTTTTTAAGTGAAGACAGAGATCTGGATTTTTATATGCTCTTTATTTGTGAATGTTATCAATGAATTAATTGAGGTTTTCTTTAACCCTAATGAGGATTTTAATGTCGGACCTACTATGGAGGTCCATGACTTTGTACAAGTTATTTTTCCTATATGGGTATACCGTTAGGAAAATTGAGTTCCCCTCTGGGCCTGTGATTCAGTGTTTGGCATTTGGAGGCCAAGACTGAATTTCTGTGGCATGGCGAGGTTAGGGGGTAATGGGACCCCGCCCACCTTGCCAAACCCTCTTAATGTGGAACAGAGGAGCATCCACTGTGTCTACCTAACTGGACCATCCGTAAATATAAAGACTAGACATTTACAGCATTGCTAAGACATTTATGGGGAGCTTGCTCGGTGCTAAGCCCTGAGCCAGGCACCATTCTTAGGCCTCTTTGTATAAATCATGAGATTTATTCATCCCAGGGCCGGGCTCAAAAAATTGTTAGTTTTCCTCTCTTTTCCCTGAGGAACTCACTTTTCCAGAACTCACGTGGCTTGACTTCTTCCATCAGTCATATATTCATCTTCCTTTGGCAGTTTTAAGTATTCTCAGAAGCCAGCTCAAGCCTGTCCTCTTCTATTCCTGCCCACAAGCTCTGAACTCTGGTTGCTCACAGTCACGTAACAATAGTCACTGGGCACCTCAAATCTTCCCAGCACTGTGCTACCAGTGAGCAGGAGGGACAAAAGCCCCGCTTTCAAGCACTAACATTCTACAGGGCTGGGGGAAGGAGGAAATCACCTGTAAGCTGTAAGCTATAAATGAGAAATTGTTGAAATCGTGTTACATGGAAAATAATGGTGCTGTGGCAGTTATTTCAGACCCATTTAGAGGGGGTGGTTAGGAAAGTCTCATCTCAGAAGGTAATTTATTCTGTGACCTATGGATAAGAAGAAACCAGGAGAGAGCTAAAGGAAGAGAATGCTGTAGGTGGGGGAACAGCAAGGCCAAGGGCCCCGAGGGAGAAATGAAACTGCTTTTTCGAGGAATGTGAAAGATGTCTGTGTGTCTGGAACATGAACTGGGGATAGTGGGGAAAGGCACCAGGTGAGGTTGGAGTACTTGTTTAGGCATAGAAGTAAACTTCCCTGATGTGGAATCAAATTTCCTTGAAGAAGGAACTAGAACCCCACTGCATCTGTTGTGTCCTGTATACACTCAATAACTTAGTTATTATTTAGTTAATTGACTAAGTATAAAGAACTCACTTATCATGTAGTGTAGCAAAGTAGGCTTATCCACTGTGGTTTGATTTAGGAATATTCAGAATGGACTACATCTACCTGCCCAGAAGGCTTGGAGGGACCCATTCTTGTCCAACTGTCATATCAGTGGGACCCATCTGAAGGCAGTTTCATTCCTCCTCCTTAATTCATCCGTGTGCTGTATTGCCTGCATTTGTTTTGAGCCAGTAGTCAACAGACTCCCATCTGGTTCAGGGGATAAAGAAGCAGGCGGAGAGACATTTCTGCAAGTCTGTATAATTAAGCCACCACCACCACAAGACGGCCTTTCTCCCCCAAGCCTGGCACTTTGAAGCTAAGAAGTTTTTTTCCCTTCTCTGGTAACTGACTGGTCCTTTCCAATCCCCCTTTATCCTTTGCCTAAGAGAGATTAGAGGTGGTTGGAATGCAGGCTGGAGTCATTAAATGTTCTCTCCCCTTAAAGCAAAACACATGATGTACGCCAGTCCTTCCGTGGAGTCACAAGTCATGTGACTTGCTCTGTGTGGTCTTTTGATTCCCAGAGGTGAAGGAAAGGACATTGCAGATAGGAGTGATGTAGGAAGATATTCAGTTCTACCCTCTTTTTGAATTTCTCAGGGGAGAAATACTTGCAGTAGAAAGAAGGTAGCTTCAATAATTCTATCCTTTCTACACATTTTAGACATTGGGAGTTATATTAACAACAGACTGCAGATCTGTCTGGGAGGCATTGAGGCTCCCAAGTCTAGAGTTGCTCCTTAATAACTTACTGTCATATTGATTTATTAATTTATTATCTTCCTGTCTGCTGAACTTTTGTTAATACATGCATTTTTATTTGTTCCTATTAATCTGTTATTGACCCTTTTCCCCATGTGTCCAAATCATGCATAATTTTTGCCAAAGAAAAATTGTCTGGATTAATAGCCCTTACTATTCATTTTCTTTAAAAAAAAAAAAAAAAAAGTCTACATTTAGAGTGTATTACAAAAACAGTGCCTAGAAACAAGATCTTAGTTTCTTTTTATTTGTGAATAAAAATCTGTCATCCATAAATCAAACTCAGAATGAAAGCATTTCAATTAGAATTAAATAATCATTGAGGATTCCTGGAAGAAAGTGTGTGTTTGTGTTGCTCCATGACATAATATTTTTAAAGAAATCGGTTTCATTGATTTCTGCGTGATAAAATGCAAATTAAGAACTGCTAAATGTTTGATTCTGGGATAACTGATTTTGCAGACCCTGCTCTCTTTCCCTACTTTCTTACCTTTGTCATCTTCCTTTCTGATGCTTTCAATGGAGAGAGACTTTTAAAAGGGATTAGTATGTTTTTACAATTGTTTTTTCTTTACTTACAAGTGTTAAACAGACTCCATTCGTTTTCAAAATGCTGACAAAATTACCTATTGCAAGTTATTCCAACATCCTTATTCATCACTGAATACGTGTGTGGGTGTCATTTTCGTTCAGGGCACTCTCCTAGAGTAATGTGTCAATGTCACAATGCACAACTGTAACCTCATCATCTTTAAAGGTCTCATTCTTCAGCTAATCAAACCCCATGGAGTTCATTACATTTTCAAAATCCTCAAGCCCTGATTATGCACGACAGCAGAAACATAGGCAGTTTTATCTAGCTCAGAATATTCTCATTCAATGGAGCCCCTTAGAGAAGGGAAAGAAAGTGATTATAATCAATGTTGAGTTTTACATTCTTCATATTTATATATTCAAGAACACACGGAATAATGAAGAAATGTCTCACCATTTTGTTTCTACAGGTTATGAGTGAGCACAGCTTTGGTAGTCCAGAAATAACCTGATATTCCTAACGCAATTTGAGCTAATAAAAACCAGTATGCCTTTGTCATTTGGGAACAGTGTCTTTTTATATTTTGTTACCTATAAAGTGTGCAAGTGTGGAGAACACACATATAGGAAGTGCTGAAGACCTATTATTATTACACATCATTTGTTCTTTTGTATCTTTTCTATATTCTGCTGGGCTCATTTGCATATAGAGCCATTTGCCCAAGGAAGGAAGGAGAGAGGAGGGTGGTGTGTTGTGTTCATCTATTCTAATTCTCCTGGAATCCAAGATTTTGAGAGAATTTGGCAGTGGAGCTCAGGAAGTAGAGGTAGGGAGTTATGAATTCAAGATGAATTCAAAGATGAGGGTAGGGAGTTATGAATTCAAGAGGAAGAGGAGTAATCAGACAGAAAATGTGGTCCAGACAGCAGTACTGGAGGAATCAGAACTGCTCTCTACTAGGCCTCATGAGGGTTCAGTGGTCACTCTCACCTGGAAACCACTCGTGTCAGTCAAAGTAACCCGCAAGGTAGCTGCAGTGTGCCCTCACCTCCACAGGGTGGTACTGGGTTTTGGATGGTAGAAGCTGAGGCCCCGAGGAACGGGAAAGGAAGGGCAGTTGGAAACAGCTTCCCTGACCACATTGCCTCCTCTCATCCCTCACTCTGTTGAGTCCCTGACTTCATGAGCCCCACAGGGGACATCCAAATTCAGATTCCCTCTCAAGTCAAGGGTCTGCTGGTCAAAGCCGGGTCTTTAAACTTTTATCTGACTTGTCTGTTGTTTCTGCTGATAGAAAAGAGGATAGAATATGCCCTAGTGAAGATCATAGAAAATATTGAATACAGCCAGTCCAGACTACTTAGCTGCCTGAAAGCTCCCTTGTAGATTAGATCATTTGCCCTCTTCCCAGCCCAATGAGCCACTTTTTCCATGTGTTCTTTTCAATAATGCCTGTGTCATGGCCTCAGTCTGAAAGAAGGGAGAAAACAAGGAAAATAGAGTACATTTTGTTAGTACAAGTTTTCAGGAGTCATGTCAGTGATGTAAATGCTGTTGTCATTCCCCCCCCCCCCTTTAAAAAGGCATTTCATATTTTGGCTGAATATTGAACAGAGAAAATTAAACAGAATCCAGGTCCTATTGCTCAATATTTTGTGTACAACTCACAAAGAAAGTATAGAAACACTTTGGATGATTATATGAAAAAACTGGTGTGGTCTTGTGAGCGTGTGTGTTTGTCATGTAAAGCTAATGGGTGATGGACTCTGAGGTTCTGTGAAGTCTCTGCCATTTTTTCAGTCTCAGTCATACAGGGTTCTAGGTACACAGGAATCCATGTCCTTTCATTTTAAAGTGCTTCATGAGGACGCAAGTGTCAAACATTGTCTCGTTGTCAGTCATACGGTCTCCCACAGCTACTAACTCTCTCACCGGAGTGGGAGAGAGCCATAGACCATTCAGAAATGAATGACTGTGTTCCAGTAAAACTCATTTGTGAACGCTGAAGTTTGAACGGCTCAAAAGTAAATACTGATTTTAATTCAAGGGCTTTACAGAAACAAGTAGTAAGAGTAAGGCAGGAGTCAGTCAGGCTGGGGCTGATAAGACACAGCGGGTCTGGTCGCCTCAGTTACTCTGTGACCTTCACCTCATATTTCCCATTGTTTGTTTGTTTGGGGGTTTTTGTTTTTGTTTTTTTTGTGTGTGTGTGACAGAGCCTCAAACTGTCGCCCTGTGACACACTGGTAGAGTGTGGTGACATCACAGCTCACAGCAACCTCAAACTCTTGGGCTTAAGTGATTCTCTTGCCTCAGCCTCCCCAGTAGCTGGGACTAAAGGCGCCCGCCACAACGCCTGGCTATTTTTTGTTGTTGTTGTTATAGTTGTCATTGTTTTTTTAGCTGGCCCAGGCCGGGTTTGAACCCACCAGCCTTGGTGTATGTGGCCGGCTCCCTACCCACTGAACTACGGGCACAGCCTATATGTCCCATTCTCATTGTTTTGTAACTTTAGCTTTAACCTGAAGTTATATATTTGCGTAGTTTAGGGCAATTAATTTATGAAATTAACTTTTAAATTAGAAATGTTATTTGGAGTCATGGCTTATGTTAATTATGATTTATTATGGGTCATGGTTTATGGCAATTATGATTGTTTAAGATAAGTGTTAATGACTATTGTTTATGATAAGGGTTAGTACCATTGTTGCTTTTAACTTTTATGTATAAAACTGTGGTTTTGGAAATGGTAAATCAGAACAGTCTTAGAGAGACTACTCTTGCCGTTCTCCAGACTCTCTGGCCTTCTCACAAAGTTTGGCGGACTTATCCCTATCTCTGCATATGAGCTGACGGTGAGAGGCAATTGGACCATCCGCATCCAGTGACAACATCAATTCATATTTCAACAAAAACTGCAGAACTTGAGAAATTGGTCTGTGGGAGGCCCATTTTCAGGAAGGACAGGCTGAGGGTGAGAGCAGCTCTCTGGATGTTTGTCTGCTGGGTCTTAAAGGGATATGTGGAAAAGTAGGCTATCAGGAACTATTCAACATGGGCACAAAAAACCCTTCCCCTTCCCTAAAATGGGTTGTGAGATTGGGGGCTGCCTCCAAAAACTATTGAACACGCAGACTGTCCTCTTCTCCAGCCCTCTCTGCTGCCTCCCATCTTCCTGCAACATCGACTGAGCGCAGGCCTTGTGCGGCCCTTGTTTAGGTTGGTGATATGAAGACACAGACAGCACGTGAGCACTCATAGCCCACCAGCAGAGCACAGGAGTGAGGAGGGGACTACATACCAGTGGCAGCATTGCTGGGAGGGAAGACACAGCCCCCAGCAACCTCAGTACCAACTCTGCGTGCACAGAAAACTTCCCTGGCTAGTGCCAGCTGAGACAACTCAACAGTCATGATGGCTTGACATGAGCTGACACTGGATCCTCAGCTTCTAGTCAGGAACGTGGATTGATGGGAAAGACCAGGACTTATTTCCAAGTTGCTAGTGTTTTAAAGACCCTAGGGAAGTATTACCATGATTTGCTTGGAGCTGGCTGGTGGCTCTTCCTTACACAGTTGGATGCCAGTCTTTGTCCCTTAGTCTGAGCCTCTGGATGGCAGACATGTGAAGTGAAGTTTATACCATCGTTCATGAGCACTGCCCTCGTATACCGAACAGCATCAGGTCACCTTGAAAATGACAAGTTGGGTGTCATTGTGTAAATGAAATCGCTGTGTAAATACTCAAAGTCTTTATGCTTATTGAAGGAATCCCATTATGAATTCTAGGCACATCAATTCTGTTAATTCATCATATAGCATTGCGGAACCTCTCTGGGCTTCCTTTTTTTCATCTTTTTCTTTCTTTCTTTCTTTTTTTTTTTTTTTTTTAGACAGAGTCTCATTTTGTCACCCTCAGGAGCATGCTATGGCATCCTAACCCACAGCAACCTCAAACTCTTGGACTCAAGCAGTCCTCTTGCCTCAGCCTCCTGAGTAGCTGGGACTACAGGCACCTGCCACAATGTCCAGCTATTTTTAGAGACAGGGGTCTCACTCTTGCTCAGGCTGGTCTCGAAATTGTGAGCTCAGGTCATCGGTCCTCCTCAGCTTCCCAAAGTGCTAGGATTACAGGTGTGGGCACCATACCTGGCCCTTTTCTTTACCTTGAAAATGATGGATTTCGATTAAATGATCTCTGAGATAATGTGACGTACTCTGTCTCCTGTGTAAACATGTGTTTTTAAATATTGGCTTTCTTTGAAGTGGGGTATACTTGTTCTCATTCCACGGAGGCAGAAAATGTTAACCTGGCATCCCACGGTGGAGTGTGTAGCGTTTTGCCTAGCTGTGCCAGCCTCCTCCGTGAGCCGGCCGCCGTCTGGGGGACAGGCTTCTGCCTCTGCTGCTCCTTTTTCAGCTGCAGTATCTTTGAGATGAGCAATGATAGTTTGGGAAACAAAATGTCCTGGCCAGGGGGTGGGTTGAAGAACACAATTATGGGAATTATTACTCTTCTTATTTAGTATAATTAGAGAGTGTTTTTCTCTGAAGAACTCCGCAGAAAGGTTGGGATTATTTATCCTGAAGAGGGGGATAACTCAATAACAGTGTGGAGTGTTTAAGAGATGAGAACCAACTGCTCTCCTTTCTCTCTGAAGACAGAAGATTAAGAAATTGGTAAGAGGAGTCTCAATGAGATGTGCACACTAATGCTGTGCCAGTCAGCATGATTAAACGCCAAAGCACGCTCCCAGGGGAAGTCTTCCTGGATAGATGGACTGCTGGGTCCTGCCGGAGCTAGGTATCTTAGTTGATTTCTGTTGCTGGTACTAAGGACTGCCTGCAGGTTCTCAGGGGCAGAGCCTCGGGCCTGGGTTACTAAGCACCCAACATTCTGATAAAGCAGAGGTGGTTAATACAGACAGAAAGAAAGCTTTTAAGAAAATTTTTTAAAAGCACAGGAAATGTCATTGGAACAAAGTCTGTGGCTTCTGAAGAGCTGAGTTTGGGGTGTGCCCCCGAGTTGGTTGGAAAAAAGACTTTGTCTTCAATTGGATAAAGCAAGAATTTCTTATCTCAGCATCATCTTCTTCAGAGGATCAACCAGTGACACTTCTCCCTTTCGGACTCTGTCCCCTCTCTGCGCAGGCAGATCAGATTTCCCACATTCCAGAAATGCCTGCTCCACCTCACTCCCTGTGCCTTCAATTACAGGCACGGGCAAGGCAGGGGGGTGGGTTTCTAGGTTTTCTTTTCCAAAGCGTAGTTTCCAGCCCATACTTGGGGTTTACCCTGCATGTAGTGATTATATAAATGAAGGAATGGGGTGGGCTGGGGGGAGAAGTACCGTCAAGAGTGAATAGCCTGGAAGTAGAATTCCACAGTTTAATAGGAGATCTCTCAGTTGTCAAACGTTGGCAGCTAATTTAAATATTTTTTGCATCTTCAGTATGGTATAATTGACAAATAAAATTGTATATATTTAATGTATGCCATCAATGTTCATAGTTATCATTTTCTGTATGTGTGTGTGCATGTGGTGAGAACACTTAAGAACCACCTGCTCTCTTAGCAAATTCCACATATCAGTGAAGTATCACTGACTATATCCACATTGCTGGGGATTAGGTCTCTGGAACTCATGTGTTTTGCATAACGGAACATTTGTACCCCTTTCTCAACATCTTCTCATTTCTCTGTCCTCTCAGCCTCTCTACTCTGTTTCTATGAGTTATGGTTTTTTAGATTCCACATATACAGTGTATGATGCAATCTTTCTCTTCCTGCATCTTGTTTTGTTTAGCGTAATGTCTCCATGTTCCTCCATGCTGTCATGAACGGCAGGATTTCTTTTTTTATGGCCAAATAGTATTTCATCGTGTGTCTGTACCATGCTTTATTTGTCCATGCATTCATTAATGGGCATTTAGTTGTTTCCATATCTTGGCTATTATGAATAATGCTGCATTGAACATAGGAGTTCAGATGTCTCTTTAAAATACAGATTTCAGGCTCAGTGCTTGTAGATCAGTGGTTAGGGTGCCGACCCAGGGCTGGCAGGTTGAGACCTGCCCGGGCCTGCTACACAACAATGACAACTACAACAAAAAAATAGATGGGCGTTGTGGTGGGCGCCTGTAGTGTCAGCTACTTGGGAGGCTAAGGCAAGAGAATCGCTTAAGCCCAAGAGTTTGAGGTTGCTGTGAGCTGTGATGCTACGGCACTCTACCAAGGGCAACATACTGAGACTTTGTCTCAAAAAAATAATACAGATTTCATTACTTTTGGCTATATCCCCAGTAGTGAGATTGGTGGATCCTAAGGAAATTCTATTTTTAAATTTTTGAAGAATTCCATACTGTCTCTCCCAATGGCTATACTAGTTTACATTCCTACCAACACTCAACAAGGGTTCCTTTTTCTTTGCATTCTGGCCAACACTTGTTATCTTTTGTCTTTTTTGTAGTAGTCATTATAACAGGTGCGAAGTGATACTTCATTGTGGTTCTGATTTGCATTCCTTTATAATTTGTGATGTTGAGGTTTTTTGCCCATTTTTATTGAATTATTTGGGTGTTTTGCTATTGAATTGTATACATTCCTTTTATGTTTCAGATATTAACTCCTCATCACATATATGACTTATAAATATTTTCCCCCAATACTTAGGCTGTTTTATTTTGTTGTTTATTGTGCAGAAACTTTTTAGTTTGATGTCATCCTATTTACTTATTTTTACATTTCCGGCCTGAGTTTTTGGTGTCATATCCAAAAAAATCATTGCCTAGACCAAAATTAAAACACTTTTTCAATGTATTTTCCTCTATGGTTTTATGATTTTAGGTTTCATGTTTAAGTCTTTAATTCATTTTGAGTTAATGAGATAATGTCTGATTTCATTCTTCTGCATGGGCATACCCAGTTTTCCTAGCACCATTTGTTGAAGAGAATCTCTTTTCCCCATTGTGTGTTCTTAGAACCCTCGTCAAAGATCAATTGACTATAGATTTGTTTCTGGGCACTGTCTTCTGGTCCATTCTTATAAATCAGTGGTTCTCAACCTTCCTAATGCTGAGATGTATTTTCATTGTTACAAAGGGGTCACAACCCACAGGTTGAGAACCGCTGTTCTCAATGTCTATTTTATGTCAGTATCATACTGTTTTGAATACTGTAGCTTTGTAATATACTTTAAAGTTAAGTAGTTTGATAGTTTGATATCTCCAGCTTTGTTCTTCTTGCTGAATATTGCTTTGCTGATTCGAAAATTTGTTAAGTGCCATAGGGGCCAAGAAGATATGTATTTGCTATTTTCTGCCAGTATGTAACCTTACCTTTTAGAATCATATAGATTTAGATCCAAATCCTGACAACTTACTAGCTGCTGACCTTGAAAAGTTACTTAACCTCTCTGAATTCTAGCTTTCCTCTCATAAATGTAGAAAGGAAAATAACTTGACAGCACAGTTACAAGAAAAAAAAACCTGTGTAAAGAAGTTAATATATTGCCTTCTATTTAAAATAATTCTAAATAGCATGAGTCATATGAATATATTAAAGATGTTAATATCTACACACCTCATACTATGACAGCATTTTATTTATTTTTTTTTTATTTTTATTTATTTTTTAGACAGAATTTCACTATGTCATCCTTGGTAGAGTACCGTGGCATCACAGCTCACAGCAACCTCAAATTCCTGGGCTTAAGCAATTCTCTTGCCTCAGCCTCACTAGTAGCTGGGACCACAGGCCCCCACCACAATGCCCGGCTATTTTTTGGTTGCAGTTGTCATTGTTGTTTAGCTGGTCCAAGCCAGATTCAAACCTGCAGCCTTAGTGTATGTGCCTGGCGCCATAACCACTGTGCTACGGGCACCAAGCCAATGACAGCATTTTTAAAGTATAAAGTAATCCAGCTGATATGTGGAAACCTTGAAATACATTAGTAGGGGATAAAAATAAAGTTAATACCGATTTGATTATATTTGCATATGCAACTATACAAAAGAAACTAATAAAAGGGACCCAGAGAAGGAAAACACACACAGAAAAGAAATCAATATATCTACGTGCATCTTAGAATGGGTACAGGCAATTGCACTAATGTACACAGCTATGATTTAACAATAAAAAAAAAGAAATTAATATAATGCCTTGCATGCTTGCAAATGTTGATAATATAATAATAGTTGTGATTGAACCATATGAAATCACCAGTACACACCAGTATACACCTGGTTTTGACCTATAAAGATGGTAATTTCATATGGCTCAACATAATATTATTAATATAAAATTCTCTCCTGTCTATATTATTATTTGACATCCTACTGACAGTATGGCCTATATACCCATTTACTAAATTCACATCTATGATCCCTCTTTCCTGCTCCACTTTTTTTTTTTTTTTGGCCGGGGCTGGGTTTGAACCCACCACCTCCGGCATATGGCGCTGGTGCCCTACTCTTTGAGCCACAGGTGCCACCCTGCTCTGCTTTTTCTCAAGGCATGTATGCCTTTGAACATACACAATAATTTCTTTTTTTTTTTTTTTGGTTGAGATAGAATCTTACTTTATCACAGTGCACAGCAACCTCAAATTCTTGGACTCAAGTGATTCTCTCACCTCAGCCTTCAGAGCACTGGAACTACAGATGCCCACCATAACACCCGGCTATTTTTTTATTGTTGTTGTTGTTTTGTTTAGCAGGCCTGGGCTGGATTCAAACCCACCAGCCCCAGAGCACGTGGTCGGCACCCTAGCTATTGAGCTGCAGGCACCCAGCCAGTAATTTATTTATTAGATTTGTGTATCATGATCTGTCTGCCCACTGCTGCTAGTGTATAAGCTTCATCTGGGTAGAATCATTCTCTATTTTGTTCATTGTTTTTCTTCTCCCACCTCACTCCAGCACCAAGAGTAATGTCTGGCACTTACTAGGCTCTGTGTTGAATGGATAGATTACGAGATCACATTTGACACTGGCCTTCCTGAAGTTTAAAGGAGTCCACCATGGACGCTTTCTTCAAAGCCTCAAGGGTTTAAAGGGAGTATTGATTAGAACTGTTCTGAATAAACTATAAATACAAGTTGTTACCACATGTAGTCGTGGGTTCTTTAGGGCTTTGACTCTTGAGCACAAGTGCAAAAATAGTAAAAACTTGCCTAAGTTTTGTACTGTGGATCTGAAGATTGAATTCGATTAATTGAAAACAAAAACTAAAATTTTAAAAAATTGATCAAAAGCATTCAGTAATTTTTTATTTGTTTGTTTTTCTCCCTGGTTATACACATGAGTTTTATGTAATGCTATATTTTTTAAAAAGATGACCATCAGAAACTGGGTTTGTAAAATAACTCTCCTTGGCAGCAAAGTCATCTTCACAGTGTGCATGTACCTATGCGTGAGTGTACGTGTCAGCACACACAGATTCATCAGTAGAGCTAACGCGGAGAGGGAAATTAAAAGTTTTCAAAGCCCAGTAGTAATAGGCAGGCTTGACTGGATTCCAGAGAGACAGGGGAGAAAATGGTGGTATTGTCTTTAGAAGGAATGTCGGAGTAGCGTGTACAGAGGAAAGTGCTGATAAGCAGAATGACAAAAGCTGGTTTCATGAGTGATTCCAAGCAGCAGGGTTCACTCCCAGCTGATTGCCCTGCTATTCTTGGTATCCCACATATCATGACTGAATACTCAGAGCTCAACTGGCGGCCACAAATATGGTAAGTCCGTGGAGAATTCTGGGAGGCACTACCCTGTCTGTGAGGGCCCTGGAACCTTCCACCCATGCCCCCGTTTAAATACTCTACTTACTTGCTTCTGACCAGCTCTCATCTCCTTACTAGGAGGTGGGGGGGAAACCTTTACATTTCCCAAGGCAGATATTTTTAGATGTGATGCTGTGTCCAAAGTGTTAACTAATTGAGTTATCAGGTTTCATACTTGGCCACAGAGAATGGCAGTGGAAGAGGGAGAGAGCGTTCCAGAACAAGTAAGCATTTACAGCTTCCAAATGAAATGCATTTTCCTTATAGAAGTTGTGCTTTTCCCTGAATGGTTGTTATGCCTTTTATAAAATGTTTGTTTGGGGGCAGGAAGGAAGCTAACCTGCTTGTACCGTGAATTGCGTGGGTTAAATATGTATAGGACAATGGTCTGTCTTTCCTTTCTGTTTTGTTCAAATCTGGACTCTAGGTACGTTCTGCCTCCAGTGTTATTTGGGGTGTGTTCAGCTTACGTCTGACTTAAGAGGATGCTTAACAAAAGGCAGAGAGAGTGAGCGATTAGAGATACAGGAAGGGTCTGGTGAACCCAAAAATGTCAGAAGGTTTAAGTGATTGCAATTGAGTTTCTCAAGAGAAATCTGAGAGCTTATAAAATTCAGCTCTTTCTGCTGTTAATTACAAGGGGGAATATGGAATTTTATAGTTGGGGAGAAAGTATTTTTGAGTTAAAATTTGTTTTTGAAACTCATATAAATGGTTGATGAAGAATGTAGTCAGAACTGTAGCTTTATTTCTGTTTCAATAAAATTGCATGTAGATAAAAATATGTCATCTTGTTTAATAATTTTAAAGAATTGGTATAATATACCATTTTCCTTTTAAAGGATGCTCTATGGAAAGTGGGTTAAATATTTGCCTTGTATTTATGAAATTTAGAAGTATTTGAATTCAGGGAATTCAAAAAGTAACATTTAGATCATAGCTGAAGATTTCATGTGATCTCTATATTCTACCTGTGTCCTTTTCAGTTAGCATCAATTTATCCAACTGACAGCACATTAAATCCTTTAAATATTTTGTTTAACAGTTTAGTGAAATCTTCATAATGAGTAGGATCAGGCATCATAAAACTGAAGACACTGGTGCTTGTTCTAGCATCAGGTAGGCAGACATGCTAATGTCTATCATCATGTGACAATATCGCAAAAGCAATTCAGAAAACTCTTGCAATTTTTATCCTTATTTTAAATAGATTCAATTTTGATCTTTGTACTCTTAGTACTTTTTTGCTAAAAAGATTAGCCTTTCAGAACCTTTACAGAATGTGGCTATAATACTGATAGACATTTATAAAATTTTAATCTGAGTGAGACTTTGCAAACATTCTGTGTGTCTTAGAGAAAGACCTTTTCAGATTAAACTTTGAGATTTATAAAAAAGCTATGCAGATTGTTCACGAATTCCAGGCATTAATGCCAATTGTAATTTGCTAGTAATATAATCATATGGGCAAGTGAGTCCTAAAAATCATATCACTCTAAAAATTAGCTTATTTATCAAAAATTACGAGCTGTATTTTTGAATTTGGATGTATATTCTGTTTCACTAGTTGGGTGTCTGAAAATTTTATGTACACATAATGATAACTTACTTAGCCTTGAGAAATACTAGTAGCTGGGAAGTATTTCAGTGAAGTACAAACATAAAAGTCTTAAAGAATGTACCTGAAATGCTCTGGCCTTTTATGAATTAATAAGTTAAAAAGAAAAAAAAAGTCTGAGATCCAAAAGGAAAGCCCAGATAAAAGCAGACGATCTTGTTTCTGCCTCATGTCAGAATATATCAGCTAAATGGGGAAAGCATTTGATCTCAGCCCATATGTGCAGTGTTTTCTGTTTTGGTGGGCATGCTGTTTGAAAAACGTGTAATAAAATGACAGACTGAATTTGAAACGATCATGCCCTAAGCAGTAACTCTGGAAGGGTACTGACCCAACGCAGATCATATAGAAGTCCCGTCAGAATAGAGTAGCACATACTGGGACCGTACTGGATTCTGTTGGAAAAATGAAAAAGAATTTCCTTCTCCTGGCTTCATCTCCAACTTGAATGGAAGGCTGCACAGTTTATCTGCATGAGCTGAACTATGGATACAATCCTTGCAAAGAGGGTATAGTAGATAATTACATTGTCATAAAATGATCATTAATATTTTTTGCTACTTCTGTTTGGCATGTGGTGTTTACAGTATTGTTTAGAGATTTTCTACAAAATTGTGTTTTGGGAGAAACTTTAAATGATTATATAACTTGTTAGTGTGAAGTATTTACTGTACAAACCTAGAAACATAGATGTGTGTGTGTGCATTTGCTAGTTTTAGAAACAGCCTATCTTGGGTTGCTAACAATTAAGTTTCTATGCAAAAACTAGCTTTCATATAAATGATAATTATATTTTCACATAAGTAAAAAGTTAACCCTTAAGTTTGAACTCTTAATGCTCATGAAAAGAAAAAAAGCTAGAGTCGAATATTTAACAAAGCCCAAATTTAACCCAATTTTAATATACATTTCAGAGGCAACTAATGATAAGATTATTCAGTAGGAACTGATATGAATTATTTTAAAATCATATAAAGGTAACCTGTAGTACCAAATGGAAATTCTTAGCATTATTTTATATCTTCTAACTCATATGTCTTCTATTTTGTGTATATTTCTAATGATTAATCCTTTAATGATCACACATCTTACTATTGGGGGAATCCCTCATTTTATTGATGATTTTCACCTTAGGAAATTAGGGGCAGCTAGCAAAATTTATAGTCAAACTCAAAAAAGTAATCACAATGCCTGTCTTTTGGCTACTGAGACTATAGATTTTATTGTTTTCAAATGGAAACTTTTAGTTATATAGTAAATATAACATTTACTTATCACAAGGAATAAATTTAGTTGATAATATAAACATGCTTTGTATTATCAGATATAATTAGGTTTAGATATAAATTGCTATAAATTGGCATAATTAAGTTTAAGTAATATCTATAATACAAAAGAGAATTTAAAGTATAATGTCATTCTCTTTGGAGCAATCATTCCCTTTACAATGTTAAGGCAGTTTTAGTCACTTTGTCCTAATGCAAGAATTTATTTTTTATATTTTTACCATGATTCTCACAATATGTCATAAGATCTAATAATGAAAATTAAACTGTATTTATTAATTGGACTATTGATAAATGAGTACTTAGATTATATGACAGTTTTCACTGTATATCATGCGAATATAGTTATGAATTATTTATTATGCACAAGAATTTGTAAGGAATTTAATTCTTTTATTTTAGGAGTCACTTTTTACTTTTGTATGAAATAAAGATCTGTGTCCATATCTCCAATAGCTAACCTTTCCAGAGAATAGTGTTGGCTAGTGAATGCCATTCTTTTCTTTAGTCAAGTGACAGTAAGCAATATAAACCACTTTGAAAAATAGGAGTCAATAATGTTAAAAATCACTTTGCAAAATTTGGATAAGTTTTTCCAAGTTTGAATTCTTGATTATTTTGTGTTCTAGTGCCATGTCATTTTGATATATTTTGATTGAGATGTTTTTGTAATTCAGTGATTCTTTTTTGTCATACTTCGAAAACACATCTATAAGATAAATTACACTGTAGGTTTTTATATGCAGACTGTTTCACCTTTTGACCCCCAGAGCCTAGAACATAGTAAGCACTTGATACATATTTCTTAGAACTGTATTTTATTTCACTTTATTATTTAGTTAGTTATTTTTTGAAACTGGGTCTTGCTGTGTTCCCCAGACCGCATTGCAATGGTACAATCCAGCATAGCTCCCAGCAGCCTCCCATCCTGGGCTCAAATGATCCTCCTGCCTCATCCTCCCTAGCATCTGGGAATACAAGTTTATGCTGCCACACCACATTAATTTTTCTCCTTTTCCTAGAGACAGAATCGTGTTTTGTTGCCCAAGCTGGTCTCAAACTCCCATCCTCAAGCAGTCCTCCCACCTCAGACTCCTAAAGTGTAGGGTGATAGGTATGAGCTACTGATTCTGGTGAGAATTTTAAACAAGTCCTCATTTTTGAAGGGTATAGCCTCTTATAATTCTGGCCTTTTATCTGTTATTTAGTTGTACAAGAGATAATAGTTTTAAATACATATCCGTAAGTATTTTAAAGAAAAAAATGCGCTAGTTAAATTTCCATTTCAGTGACCACAATCTGAGTGTTATTTTCAGTGTAGAAGTTTCCCAGAATCGAGGATTTGTATCTGTAGTTGTGTTTACTCAACAGTGATAAGTTGTCCATAAAGAATTTTCATGCTATCTTTCCGATACGGCAGTAGCACTGGCAGTGGAATTTGTTGCTTATTTTTCACGCATCATTTCCAAGAACCTTAAGCTGACATTCCCAGGCCAGTGTTATCCACTGGGAAAGTGTAGTGGTGTCCAAGTCTTTGGAGTGTATGACCATAGCCACTTGGAAAGACCTTACGTAGGAAGAAACTAAAGCAAGGTAGCAGAAGTGCAATACACAGGAACCAATTAGAGTGGTTCTGATCTGTATTTTGCAAAAATATCAGCACTATGTTTATTTAGACTTTGCCCCTGGGTGTGCCTGAGACCCTTCCAATGTCCATTGAGGTCCTCCCTTTTCTAACTCTATTATCTTCTAGAGTCTTAGTTTTCTTCACATACTTCCACCAAAACATAGCAAAAAAATTGACTGTAGAAGCAGATGGGAGACTCTAACCATCTTCTCTTGTTAGACATTAAAGAGATTTGCAAACCAAGAAGACAATACCAGTTTTCTCACCTGCTTCATTTGTTTTAGAGCATAGAATTGTTTTCATAAGATATGTATTTTAGGTTACCATGTAATAAGCTTCTATTGCTTTTTTTGATAATTTTTAAATTTTGTTTGATTTTCTAGTATAATAAACATCAATAGTTATAATCCTCACAATTAAAAGTTCTTTGGGAATCCTCAATAATTAAAGGAGTAAAGGGACTCTTGGACAAACAAGACTGAGACTCACTGCCCTAGATAGACAGCAGAGTGGACATTCTCTGGCCTGATCTGTGCTGAAAGCCTTGAGCAGACAAAGTGAAGCTCATGGGTTCCTGTGTGGCTGGTTATGTTCACCTGACTCTTATAAGCATAATCATAACCAAACAAACTAGAATATGAACTTAAAAGTAATTTTAAAAAATGACATTTTACTAGTTTAAAACATAATGTCATGGACTAATTAATTCTTACTCTTGTATTGTGATGCAATGGGAAGAACATTAAATGCAGGGCTAATACTAACTGAAGTCCTACCGTGGATGCCAGGCCATTTCTAACTGCTTTGCACGCATTACTTCCTTAGCTCTTTGAGCTAAGTCTTACTGGTATTGTCATTTTACAGATGAGCAAACTTGGCTACAATGTGATCAAGTACCTTGTCCAGGTACCTTGTTCAGTTTTTGAATTGCAGAGTCAGGCTGTGAATGGAGGAATCCTGGGTCCATAATCTAAACTCTGAAATTGCTGACCTATGTTGACTTGCTGATGGAAAGTCTAGATCTGTCTCCAGACACCTAAAGAACACATAGGGCCTGTAAGCCAGAATTAGTGCCTTCATCTCCAGGTATAAAGGGAGCCTCCTTGAACATGATTCTTCGCTCCTCGTGTGGCTGTCATATATTTTAGTTGTTAGTCTATAATACAGCTGAAAGTCACCTACCATATTGTAACTGCTCATAACTACAGATTTCACTGGTTACCTTAACTCTAGGATAAAGTCCATTTTCACATGTTTAATTTTACGGAATAAAAAAAAAAAACATGTTTATTATCTTTACTACATGTTCCCCTTGTACTTTTTAAAAAAGATCTGTTGTATATCTATGCACCTCTCTCTCTGTCTCTCTTTTATTATATTCAATGTAAAGCTTGTAAGTCTTCCAATTCCAAATCTTATCCATGAAAAATATAAATGTAATTTAAAGATCATTTAAGATCCTAAATTAGCCAGTTTATCTATCTGACTTCACTAGTGACCTAAACTTATTTTAAAATATATGTTTGACTTACTCAAATAATAACTTATTTACCTATATTTTCAAGAAGGGCTCCTCAGATTCCTGTGTTGATCACAGACTTCAGTAGAAATGAAAATTTTAAAATGGAAAGAACAATAGCATTTTGGTATATCTGGTTTTTAAAAAAGTCTGTATGAAACCATTCGCCCCACAAACCTCCCAAAAAGGCAGATAGTTTCATTTACCAACAGTTCCAGCAAGGCTCCAGCTGCACCAGCTGGCACACAACATTGTAGGATGATAAATTCAAGAACTCAGTAGCTAACGCCTCCTCTCCCTCTGGTGCCGTGGCCTCACCCTTCAATTCCCCTGGGTTTTTAAACCTCAGGCCTCTAATTATCTGACCAGGAAGCTGAAGTCCAGTGCGTGGTAATTTCCTGGCTGTCACCATATAGAGTATGTTTCTGCATTGCAAGAAAATAGTGACGTTTGCAATATTAACTATCACACTAAAACTCAAGCTATTTCCTAAACAAAAAGAAAAAACAATAACCACAAAACCTTCTGGGAAAATGTTCATCTACTCAAGTGAACACTTTCTCTTTTCTCCTGCTACCTACACCAATTTTAGCTTAGCACTGTTTTCAGTAGCTATATATAAAATGTTAATGGTTCCCTGGATTAAATATTTTGGGACTCAGGCCAATACCTCCTACATAATAAGGATCCTTAAGCATGAAGCCTGACACCCTGGTTCTGATTCATAACATACCCAATAAATGGAAACCCCCCAAACAGTTGACGTGGCTTATATAACCCACCATGTACAATGCCAGAAGTTATGTACTGCTATGTATTTCCAAGGGATGAATAGCAATATCTTAGTATTATAAGGTGTATTTCTAAGGGTCTCTGCAGTTCATTGTGTGTAGCCAGGCTATGCAACAATTTGGCATTTGTTTATGAACAAACGTCCCCAAAGACTGCCAAATTTTGACTGTATTATACTATCTCATTTCATTTTGTATTTAAAAAGACAGAGCTGTCATTCTTCACTCTCTTCATGTGTAAGGAGTAGGTCATGTTTAGACACTTTATTGTGATGCACAAGGTGGGTGTGACAGCTATCTAGGGAGACTTACAACTTACAACACAGGTTGGGGGAAGGAAGGTTGGACCAGTGGATCTTGGAAATCTCATCTAACTTTAGATGTCCAGCAGAAAAATGTTCAGCCGAGTCAGTTTACTAGTTTAAACCATAGCATCATGGACTAATTAATTCTTATTCTTGTATCACGAGGTAGTGGGAAGAACATTAAACGCAGGGAACCCAAATTCTATTTTTAGCAACATCTCTAGTTAAACAAATCACACCTCTCATCGTTTCAGTTTCTTATCTGTACAGTGGAGATGACACGTGACTTCTGCTTAACCTCAGAAACTAAGATTTTAAAAAAGAATTGCACTTTTTTTTTTGTTCAGTACAAAGCAAGACTGTGATTTAAATCGTAACTATATTGAATCTTTGCTTACCGGTTTACTAGTTCAGGGCTCTGTACGCTGAGATTATTTAGTAAATACCGTTATTGTGAGTGAAGGGCACACACATAAATGATGCTATGACAGGGTTATAAATGAAGCTGTGTTGAGGTTCATGCCAACTGATCCTTTCCAGAGTGGCGGAGAGTGATTGGTTAAGACAGCCCCTTTCTCGGGTGAATAAGGGAGCACAGATTATGCATCAAGTATTTCTTAAGCAGCCTGGCTCACAGGAAAGCAAAAGAGAACTTCTTACAGATACGCACATGTGACAGATCGAGACTTATCAACCAGGTGAGGCAGGGAAGGAGAAAAGGCAGGCATGGCTGATAATGAGAAAGTGTAAGACTGCAGTAATTCTGCATTATTTGGGTTAGCCCTCACCTTCTGCCTGACAAATGCAAAAGGCTTTCAGTCCTATGTTTGAGGGAGCCTGCCATCCATGAAATTTGCAGACTATCTACCAACAGTAACGGCAAGCTATTTTATTCAACTTTTGATTGCAATCTTGTTTTAACTCAGTGGGGAAAATAATTCTCTGAAATAAACATGATTGAAATTTCCCCCAAATCTAAATCTTCCTTATATTAATATTCCATTTGTGTGTATTAAGATGGAAAACATTTGCGGGGAAGGGGAGGTTATATGTTCTGCATCTCAGAGCCCTGAGAGTGCGTGGGTGGACTCTGTCTAAGGGGTCGTGTTACTTCTCTGCTGCTGCTCTTTGTCCTAAGAGATAACCAGAAATATGACCAAACACAGCAGATATTTTAGACAAGTCTAGAAATGGTTTCTTCATCTGCGGTTATTTTCCAGGCTTCCTGGTATGTTTGAATCTTTACATTTCAGAATAATTCAAAATAAAGACTGTATTGATTTTAAAGCCAGTGTGTCCCTGTTGTATAGCTTCGTCCTTATGTAAGTAAAGACAAACTTGTCCCTTCCTGCAATTTCTTTAAATGCAGTAAAGGGAAATCATTAGTTTTGTTTTAATTTTAGATTTGAAAAATATTTTTAGATAAGGACTTGTACCCCCTTCTATATCTTTTATTAGGTACGTTGGTCACAATGGAACTTTTATACTTACTGCCACTTTCCCATCTTTGCTTATTTGGAAATTAACCACTTACATTAGCAATAGAAGTGTTCACACATTGCCTAATATTGTGAAGCTTTTAGTGCAGGAGGGAACTTCTCTGTCATCCAGTCAAATCTAATTCTCCCACC
This sequence comes from Loris lydekkerianus, assembly GCA_963574355.1. Taxonomy (NCBI): domain Eukaryota; kingdom Metazoa; phylum Chordata; class Mammalia; order Primates; family Lorisidae; genus Loris; species Loris lydekkerianus. The sequence continues at coordinate 32,456 of CAUYPK010102523.1, forward strand.
AATTCTAACATGTATAGCATTCTTTCTAACATAAAAGAGTGACTCCATGTTCAGCATGCTTAGATACCCTGCAACTTCCATAGTGGGAGGAAAGCAAACGTTTGAAGCCAGTCAAATTGTTTGAAATTTTGGCACAGCCTGGTATGTTACTATATTGACCTCATGTTATTAGACATAAACTCTCTTCTCCTGATACCTACGGTTTTATATTCCAAGAGGCAGGTGAAACTGGCTCTTTAAGATCATACTTTACATTCTCAGAAAGTTTGAGACAAACTCAAATCCTGTTTTGCTGCAGCTGAACATAATCAACTTTATGTTAGAGAATATTGGAAATACCCACCCACCTACCCACCACCATCACATGTGTATTTCCCTTTCCCCCCGTGGGAAAAATCTTTCTTCTCTCGTATTTATTTTTATTGCTAATCAGTCTTCAAGAGAATTTTTAGGGGTCCGAATTCTGGGCGAGAAAAAATATCCCGCAGGGCCTGAACGCCCAATCTTCCTTTTGATGTAGACCAGATCGTAGTAGGCAGACTGGATGAGAGAGTTTTATCAGCACATGGTAAGGTAAATCTCCTAAAAACACCGCCTTTACAAAAACAAAAGCCTGCCAGCACTGTATTTTTATAACCGGTTCTAACTCCCCTCTATTTAAAGATAAAGATGGGAATGTTGTTTTGCCTTTGAGCAAGAGAGAGGCCACTGTGCACAGACACCCCAGCAGGTTTGAAATGTGCAACAGCAGGGGCCTGTCTGGCAAAGGTCCCAGTGCAAGGATGCTAACCATGACTAACATGTGTGAGTGGAGAGTGACCTCATTTTCAGGGATGAACTGAGGTTACCTCCAACCAACATCTTTGCAGACAAAGGCAGCCTTGTAGCAATCAGAGGGAATCTGTGGAGGCAGCCCCTTTTACTTTAGTTAGTTTTGGTGATGTGATTACAAATATTGATACCCACTAGGAGCGTTTTTCTTTTCAGTTAAGTCGCCATCCCCTCTACTCTTCTGACTGATGGATAGATGAAAAATGCTGGTTTATTTCAAATATTTGAATAGCAAGTAAAAAAGAATAAAATCTCAATCTGATCTTCCCTAACTTAAAAGGGTTCAAGTTCATTTCAAGCACTTGCCACTCAAAAGACACAAAGTTCCCTTTTATTTAAGGTCTGTGCACCCCACCCCTAAAAATACACCCGAGAAGAATTTATTGGCTAACATAGACTTAACTGTTCCTTAGAGAGAAATATCAATCTCCTAAAGAACCAGTGTTTTTATTGACAGGCAGCACGTTGTCACTTGAATGTCATAGTTGTTTTCGGTTGTATAATTGGTTGCATTCTTTTGAAATTGGTGGGAAATTAGATCACTGTGGAAGATATCTATGAAATACCAGTGCACTGTGAGTGGGCACTGTTTGGATGGGTGTGTCCCAAGGGATAAAAAATGATTCAGCTCTAGTCTAGTGGGGAAAAAAAAAAGAAAATCCATCTCCTCCCATGTGCTTGGGCAGGACCACAGCTCCGTGTCCCAGTGTCCCAACCCAAATCCTTAAACACAGAAGAATGAGACTTTCAAGTCATGTAACTTATTTTTGTTGGAAGTTATTTTAAATAAACACCAGGCTTGGATTTGATTTTTGCAAAGTAGGTCCATTTATACTTCAAAACTATAATTGGCATCTGAAATCACTAGTTAAGAAGCAATACCAGCCAGCACAGTGGCTCATGCCTATAATCCTAGCACTCTGGGAGGCCAAGGAGGGAGTATCACTTGAGGTCAGGCAGTGGAGACCAGCCTGAACAAGAGTGAGACCTGTCTCCACAGAAAGATAGAAACATTAGCTGGGCCTGGTGACCAGCTACTCAGGAGGCTGAGGCACAAGGATTGCTTGAGCCCAGGAATTTGAGGTTGCAGAGAGCTATGATAACACCATTGCATGCTAGCCTGGGCAATAGGTGAAAACCCTGTCTCAAAAAAAAAAAAGAAAAAGGCACCAATACCATGGAGGATCTGCAGATTTTAATAAGCAGGTCTCTGTACCCTAACCATCCCCTTCCTGACTGAGAATAACTTTCAAATTTGTGTTACTTTGTCTACCAAATTACTATGCAGTTGTTACCAAGCAAAGTTTCACATCTTTTAATCTGGCTATAAAAGTTTGCTTTAAAAAGGGGGACACAGTCCTGGTGTTGTATGTGCCTATAGTCTGAGCTACTTGGGAGACTGAGATGGGAGGATTACTTGAGCCCATGAGTTTGAGGCCAACCTGGGCAACTTAGGGGGACCCCATCTCTAACAACAACAAAAAGGCAGGACATAGAGGAACAAGAGAAGGAGTTGGGGGAGGTAAATGTGAAATCTAAGAATTTAAAATCTGGCATTGGCATGTTAATAATTTATGTGGAATTAGAAGTCTGTCTCCAGATTCTGACAATATCTTAGTTCAGTGGCTCTCTCCCCTGGTTGCACTTGAGAATCCCCTACACTGCCTGGATCAAAACATCCCGTCTGAGACCACTTGCGTCTGGGTGAATCTGAATCTCTGAGTGTGTGGCCAGTGTGCGTGTGACCATACGTGTTTTCATCCTCTCCAGGAGAGCCTCGAAGCATAGAAGGTTGACAACAGTGGCCTGGAGATCTTGTCTCTGTTTTTTCCTACGCTGTAATCTGCTGTTAATTCATAGGGCTACAAGGGAGCTCTAATGATGTCTTTTACTCCTCCAAATTCTTCACTGCTTCCCGGTATCCTGGCAGTGAAGTGGATCAGATTTATCTGACATTCCGAACCTTTCTGAGTTTCACTCAGCCCCTTTCCCGGGGAATCCACTTTTCAGTAGAGATTGTCCATTCAGCATTCCTCCAGCATTCCCATTTCTGTGTCTTTACATTTCTCTGCCTACTTTTTCTTCCTTTTCTTTTCATTGACTAAGTCCCTGTTGAAGTCCTGCCACCTCCCGCCAGCTGTTTTCCCAGCTGTATCCAGCTCTTCACAGTGAGCCTCTTTGTCAATGCCTGGTTCATCTCCTGTGAATTCTGCACAGCTAGATTATAAAATCATGGAAAGGAATAACTGCATCCTCAACATGCAGGATAAGGATCTCCCCCCAAAGAGATTGTAGTCTGTCTTTACAGCACGGCAGACATCTGTGCAGAGCAGACCGTGTGCTGTAGGAGTCCAGAGAGAGAAGGGGTCATGTCTAATGTTCATAAGCTGAAGCAGTGAATATGAAAAGACCTTTCAGCTGGACCTGGGATTAGTAAAGTCCATGGGTGGTAGACAGGGATACAGTGGGGCTTGTGAGCATGACTAGCAAAGGGAGCATCCTGGGGGAAGCCACAGTGCCAAGAAATTATGGGGCATGTTGAGAAATAAGCTGTCTAGATCGCCTTTAAGATTAATATTCTTTCATGATTTATTTCATGTTGAAAATATGTGTTTGGGGCAAGCATGTTTTTTTTAATTTCTTTGTTTTTTACAAGCTTATACTTTTCCTCAGATATTTTAAAGGGCCTCAGAGATATGTCTTAGGAATGGATTGAATACTGTGGTTTTAAAGTAGAAACTTTTTTTTTTTTTTTTTTTTTCAGTTTTTGGCCAGGGCTGGGTTTGAACCTTTCACCTCCAGTATATGGAGCCAGCGCCCTGCTCCTTTGAGCCACAGGTGCTACCCTAAAGAAGAAACATTTTTACAAATGAAATATGCCATCCAACAGCAATATATAAAAACAGATAAGAGCAAATCGAGTTGGAGAAAACGGAAGAGGCATGTGGAACTCTGCTTCCTGGGTCATACCCTAATCTTAGTATTGCTAAACACTAGGGAAGGCTCCTCAGAACTCAATTTGAAAACCACCGGTGTTCTGGAAAGAGCCTGTGCTTGTTATTGGGCAGTTCTGGGGTTCAGTCCCTGCTGTTTACTTATTAAATGTGTGACATTGAGCAAGACACTTTTACAAAATTTAGGTGGCTCCTTGTAAACACCTGGACATCGCTGCATGCCTTTAGCCGATTCAACTGGTGCCAACCACAGCCTCCTCTTGCTACATGATCCAGGCATCATGTAGCAAGAGTCTGACCTGGACAAGTAGAAGGGTAAATGAGAAAAAGAAGAGGACTCATATCTTCAGCTGTAGGGAAAGCTAAGATGTTAGGAAAAGGATAAAAGTAAGTCTTTGGAGTGTATCTCTCAACTGGCACTTTAAGAGATCTGCAGTGATCAAAAAATGTTACGAACATTTTACTTGGTTGTATGGATACCGAGTAGACAAAACATAGCCTAGGATCGCCCAAGGTGGGCAGTCTAATAAAAGACCCCACGTTAAGCTGGGCCCAAAGGGTGTAGCTCCCCAAATAAGGGTGGATGGGAAATAAACTCACCATATGGAAGATACAGCAAAAACTTGCTTATCTGCATTTGTCACCAGATGGAAGAAAGAAAAAAAATATCTCTTGAGAATTTGTAACCACAAGGAATCCCTCATCTCTACACCAGTTGGAGGTCTAAATTTATCTGTGTAGTCTTTAAAACAAAAACAAAAAAGCCCTCAAGCAAAACATTTATTTTTAAAGTAATCTCTAGTTGATAGTGCCTATAAGGCAACAAACAGAAGCAGTCTCAAATTCCTTTTTGGAATATGACAGCATTAACCCAGACATTAGATAATTACCAAAGATTAGTTTCTAAGAAACATGAGCCTACAATCAGATGGTTTCTATCTACAAACCATAGAAATGTAAATTGGTACAATGATTTTGAAATGCATTGAACTAGTAAAGTTGAATAAGTGCATAGCCAATGACCCAGCAGTTATGATACTTGGTATATACCTGAAAAATTTCTTGCTTGCATATATTAGGACTAGTACTAGAAGGTAAGAACAGCATCTTCATAATAGACCCAAAGCTAAACAACACAAACATCCATCAGCTCTACAGTGGATAAACACATTGTGTTGCAGTCACATTATGGAGTCTTCTACCGTAGCAGTGACAAGTGGACTGTATAGTTTGTCAACATGGATGATTCTCAGAAACACAACATCACATGAAGGAAGCATGTCACAGAAGGATACATGACGGGAAATAATAATTACACTGAGTACTAAGGCTCTGGAAGTGCCTTGTTGCAGTGGCAAGTACATTATATGTCTCAGTAAACTTTCGTTGTTACTGTTATTGAGTTGTGGGACCTAGAAGTGGAAATGTTGTGACCTCATGTTGAGTAATTCCATCTGCTAAGATCCTATGTCCTAGTAAGGTCATGCTCTGAGGTAAAAAATGGACATAAATTTTAAGGAGAGACCATTCAACCCACAATACCACTTTATAGAACTATGATAAGAATTAAGTAAATTAACAGAAGGACTTACACAATACTTGTTACATTAATTGACTAATAAGACAGTTAAACACAGTGGTATTTACCAATTTGTCAGCGGTATCAAGTATTAGTTATTACATTAGTTGGCACTCAGGAAATGCTCACTCTTTCCACCCACTGCTTTTGGCTGAATAACATCAATATTCTGCAGAATGCTGACTTATTAATTTATAATAACAATCGACTCTATTCCTGAAGCTGTTTTCTTGAAAAACACACATGGTTCACATTTCTTTCTAGTAAAATGGCTAAGTATGTAAGACACTAAGTGTTAACAAAAGAAACTTTCATTTCCCAAATTCTTCAGGTTATGGTCACCCAGAAAAAAGAAATGCTGACTCACCTGTTTATGTTCATCTTTGTTCTGACTATCTCAGGCCATGGCTGCCTCTGTGTGACTTTCTATGTGACAGAGCCCAACCTCTCTTCGGACCTAGTTTCCTTCCATAACAATGAATAGTTGCATCTTTATGTCCAGCATTAAAAGAAGCATGGTTTCCATACAATGCTCAAGATTTTAAAAAACAGGCTATAGCCTATGTTAAGAGTAAGCTCTAGTTGGTGAAATGATAGCGAAGAGATCCAGCATATTGGTACTGAGCTTAGTACAAAATACTACGGTTTATATTCATAGTAAGGAAAACAACAGAAACATCCCAGTACTAAAATACTGTATGTATTTAGAACTGGGGGGAGGGGAAGAAATAGTGAAGAATCCACTATTTACTCTACTAATTACTTAAGATAATTTGGAAGAAGAAAAGAGGCAGCCAGATAAAGGCAAAGGAGTCATGGTTTGAATTGTTTCATTTGCCACCACAGAGAGATAGGAAGGTGGTTGAGTATGGAAAGAGCTTTTTGGTTCTTTTTCTCGTGGCCTTTCTAATTCCACTTCCTGTGTCTTAAATTCTCTTCGGGACTGACTTCATTCCCCTCTTTTTACCTTTTCCCTGTCTTTTCCTCCCGCTTTCCCCCCTTTTCATCTGAGGTAGACAGCGGTTGTATTTGGGTATGGTGAGCACTTCGGTATGCGAAGAGGAGCTGAAAAGATTGATTCCTAGCTTTCCCTTCTTGTTCCTCCTGAAGTTCCGAGGTGCTACATTAGCTACCTCAGAAAGTTATTTGATACCGGGGTCGTTAAATACAGGGTCTTACATACAGATCCCTGAGTAGGCTTAGCGCTCCTGAGCCGAGTAAAATGGCACCCAGAGTATGGATGCATTTGCAGACGGGGTGTGTGTGTTCAGTTGATGAAGGGAGAGAGCTCATTTATAACCTTTGTTAGTCGCCAGAGAGCCACTGAGTTAGAAGTTTTGATTGATACTGGTTGTTTTGGTTTGTTCGAGAGGTGTGGATGGAAAAATTCTGAGACAACTCGAGAGGAAAATGGACAATGTGTAGAATTATTAAAACTTTTCAAACATGCAGTCAATTCAAAACCTTTTTCCTTGAATTATAACACTTCCTTGTAACATCTTCAGCTGCTGTTTTTGTGTACTCAGAGGCAGAGTTTGGCATGCTTACCTCATAGTTGTTATCGATGGCGGATAAAATATCCAGGCGGACTGATGTCATTTGTTCCCAGAGCAGCATCAGAGCCCTTCTGGGCAAATTCGCTGATAAGTCATTGAGCAGGCACAAAGAAGATGATATTTTATGGTTCAGTGAGCTGTCCTGGCATGGCTAATTCCGTTCTCTCTGAACTTATAAACAAAACAAAACAAAAAAACCCACTGACCTCAAAGTAGGACACCTCTTTAAAGACTGTGTTTTATTTTTCTTTAAATTCCTGGAAACTTTGATTTGTCCTGTGTACAATCAGGCTTTATCACCATCAGCAGTAGCAGCAGCCATTTAAGTTGAGACTCTGCTAGGATGGATCCCAGAGATCAAAACTCAACAGTCAGGCGTATAGAAGCACCCAGAGATATTACTAAAATAAAATAAGAAAGGAGGAGACAACAAGGGATAAAGGTTCAAATCAAATTAGAGGAAACTCCGGAGAGGCTTACTGCTGTGCGCGGGTGGGAGGGTAGCAGCTGGGAAACCCTGGAGGCAGCGGCCCTTCCCTGAGGCCCTGAGCAGCTTGTCAGCTCTTAGTGTGCTGACTCACATCAAAGCCAAAGATTCTTCTGAGGGATGGGCTTTCCTGCATCTCAGCTACATTTCCATGGGTGAATTAGTATCTTTTGCCTCAAAGATTGGCATCTTGACTGCTTTCCAGTTGTCTGCTCCTTAATCTCCCTCTGCTTATTCTTAAGGGGCTTGTAATTTCAGGTGGAAGAAAAACACGTATACCCAAACCTATGATGGTGTGTGATGACTACCAAGAGAACCCATGAAACACATGCTTTGGGAGCACTGAGCAAGTAAACCCCGCCTGGGGAGGTCAGAGCAGCCGTCACAGAAGAGAGGGCATTTGAACAGGGTCTTTGAAGGAGGTATTCACCATATGGTCAAAAGAAGACACTTCCTTCTCCTAAACCGTAACCTGCGTGAACACATTTATAACCAGTGACAAGGTGTTTTGGGCCACTCTTTCAGGAAAACCTGCATTTGTACTACATCGAACAAAACTCCTTTATAAATTTTACAGCCCCAATTCCGCAGGCAGTGTCTTTCCTCTCTCCATCTTCCTTCGTAGTTGGTTTCAACTGTGCAATTATAGAAGTCAGAGTCCAGCAGTAGTTCAGAATTGCAAGCTCTCATTGAATGAATTACATGTATAATTTATGTTGTTTTAAAATTTTTTACTTATTTTTTTTTCTCCAGCTGCTGCTCCTAGTAAGTTTTCACCAGGCTGTGGCCTTAGCTAGCTTGAAAATGTATGGAATTCCTTATATTCACAATCTGTATAGGCATTTATAAGCCACGTGTCCGTGTTTGAGCACATGGCTATATGGAAAATCCAAAAGAACGTCACTGCCTACAAATTCCCATCAAACTTCAAAGATAAAATGTATCTTTGAAGCTATTAATGGAAAACATGACTATAATAATTAGATATAGAAAAATGGAATAAATGTTAAATTTCTGTTATAAGAAAATAATGGGGTCTTCACAATGTAATTATCAAGAAGTTATAGGATTTCTCTTTATTCTGTGGAAACAGTATGTTTATTTTAAGGTGTTTATTTTATTCTCTATTCAGAAAGAGCTGTAACAGCACAGAAGGCATAACTTGGTCATCTTGAAACAAACTTTTAAAGAATATTTCCTTTTCCTGGTGACTTTATAGAGAATTTGTATTAGTGTTTTCATGTTAAAAATAAAATAATTCAATTACTTTTGTTTTAGTTTGGACCTTAACACTAGGCAAGTCATAAACATGCCCATTCACTTCATTTTTCATCAGGGTGCTTTTCTTTTTTCTTTTAGTCTGATGCCAATGCAAGTTACTTAAGAGCAGCTCGCGCGGGACACCTAGAAAAGGCTCTTGACTACATAAAAAATGGGGTTGACATCAACATTTGCAATCAGGTTGGTTGTGGTTGTTATTTTTAATTTTTTAGTTAAAAACGATATTTTAAAATCCTAAAGCTTTTATTATTGCCAAGAATTTCTCATTTTGTGAGTTTTTCTGTTATATTTTACCAGCTTGACATTGTCAAAGTGTCCTCTGTGAGAGGAATGTCCAGAAACCTGGGCCTGTGTCCCTTGATAATTAATTCTTAAAATTTGGTATAATAATGGTAAGGGAACAACCCACTTAGTTTTCAAATACTTTTATTCCTCATTCAAATTCTTGCATGGCACACATGCAAGTGATCGTCTGTGGGATGTGATCTCTGGGGTTCTTGGTGGGCTGTTCACTGCTGGGTTTTCAATGCTGAGTAAACCTTTCCCTCTGCCTTTAATCAGAATGGGTTGAATGCTCTCCATCTTGCTTCCAAAGAAGGCCACGTGGAAGTTGTTTCTGAACTACTACAGAGAGAAGCCAACGTGGATGCAGCTACGAAGGCCAGTATCTCGTGTTTAATACTTATTACAATACATATATTTGCCCCTTTCCATAAGGATTTAGGCCTCTATAAGAATCAGGGTGAAACTCTAATGAGATACCAGTCCACTTTGTTTTGTTTGGCGAACTTATGAACATGGAAGGATTTGAAAGGGTAAGTTGACATATCTTTTCATTTTACAGAAAGGAAACACAGCATTGCACATCGCATCTTTGGCTGGGCAAGCAGAGGTGGTAAAGGTCTTGGTTACAAATGGCGCCAATGTCAATGCACAATCTCAGGTAAACCTACAACTCTATTCCAAAGAAATTTTGTTATAACTTACAAATAATGTTCCTTGGGTCAGGTGCTTGCTTGGTTCACATATGCTCTATGAACATCACACTTAAGAGCTATTCTCTAATACACATGGTAATATTATTGCAGATTATTTATGTTCATCCATATCCCCTTTTGCAATACTACATGTGTGAAAGGTAGAGGTTTTTTAAAGTGGTTCATACATGAAACTCTATGACTGGTAGTCATGGACACAGTTGTTTAGGGGATAATTGTATGTATGATGCTAGCTTAGGTCCAGTCTCAGTATTTAAACTACAAATGAAATAGGGATGCCTATATGCCTATAAATAAAGAAGTGCTCTTAGAATTTCAGGATCTATCCGTGCTCTATTTCAAAAAGGAAAGAAATGGCTTAACTCCTCTTTACTAACTAAAGTATCTTTGTGGCTCTCTGAAACAGATTTGCTAGGAAAAAAAAAAAAAAAAGAAAGGAAAGAAAAAGAAATTTTAAAAAGGCAGAAGAAACTTTAAATATCCTCAAGTTTTAGAATTTCCAGATTCTATTTAATGAATATAGGTCCTCCCATAAATCTGACACTGTCTTCTTGAAGTTCTAAGAACACCAAGAGATTATCATTTGACAGACTTTGAGTCTAAAAGAATTAACTTTATTGGTTGAAATATATAGGTCCTCGTAATTCAGGTACTTATTATTTGAGTCACCACAAACATGAGCTAAATAGGAAGGCAAACATCATCATAATGCAAAAATACTCTCCAAGGACTTGACAACTTTTAAAACTGTTCCCACTCAAACATTTCCTCCATCTTATGCTGACATCTATCCCGATTTTTCAGTGTCTCCCCCAGGATGTTGGATAGTGAACAGAATGACCACAGAACAAAAATTCAACTGTTGCCACAGATGCAGGGTTTTGTGAAGTAAGGGGAAATAACCCTGGAGCACTTCTGGGACACAGCTGGGCTGTGGGTACGGGGCATCCTGGAGCAGTAGGCCAGGCAACCTGCAAACAGCTAGGTTGATTTCCTGATGGGTGTTTCACATAGCAACAATTTGCAAATCCAAAGATTAAGTGGAAAAAGAAAAGATAAAGAATATCTTTGGTTCTCAAATACTTTTTACAGAAAACTGTCTTTTTTGCTTATGTCGTAAAGATAAAAAGGGAAGAATGTCAATATATCATACAATTTTGCTGGGAAAATTACTGTTCCTCCACAAAAATCATACTTGGTTTAATCTTCATGCTGAAAATTCATATGTGGATGCAGTTATAACCTACATTTTGTTAGATTTTATATACCTACTTTTATGATTTTTCATTTTTTGAGAGTAAATCTCAAACATTTTTCATTATTTACTGTGGCCTTTTGATCTCCATTTTATGCACACGTGATTTTTACTAGCCTTTTTCAGTGCTGATTACCTTTGGATAACAGAAGTCTCCTCTCCTTTATGGGTCCACAAAATTGGAGTGAATTCCTCCTCCGTTTACCAAAAACATTAACAAGTGATAGCTCTGGTGCCATTAAATGTCAGTGTCATGGAAAAAGAGCTGCATGGGGCCTCCAACTGCATGGTTTCCTATGTATTTGCTCTAAATTCTTTCTAGTTTCCTGTGGTTAGAACTTCATTACGATGTCCATACCAATTATTCTGAATCCCTATAAGAGTTCACTTGTAGTAATAATGCTTTTTCCATTAAGGAATGACATGAAGTTGAATATTGACAAGTATAATACTTCAAGACAGATACAGACCAGGTGATAACAACAGAAGCATCATGCTTGTAGACTGATTTGTTTCAGTTTTAAATCCCCTTATATATTTTTTTCTTTTTTATTTAAAAATACCTAAGTAGTTCTAGGCTCTCAAATAGTGGAGAAAGTCTTTGATCCATTTGTATTTCCTCTTTTTATTCTCCCAAGGGAGGAAATATAATCTCCTTCTTTCAAATACCATACACATTTTTTACTAATACTTAGAGCGGCCCTAGTTTTAAGACCTACTCTGCCATATTTGGGAGAGACTGCAGTTAAAATCAAATCCAAATCAGTTTTAACATCAATTTGTACACATTCCACACTGATGATGCAGCCAGAGGGAAGGACATGGGCTGTGACATTCCTTAGTACTTCAGTTGTGCTTGGAATTCCCCACCACACATAGCACAGCAAAGCATTCCACCCTTTCTCTGGACACCTGCCTTTAGAAGCCTGCAGAACTGCGTTGTTCTGTGGAAAGAACAAATAACAAGATGACCAGGCAGCAGAAATAATTCCTCATAGCAACTCTTAAGTAGGAACGTTTATAAAAAGAATAATAATAATAACCAATGATGCCATGAAATAAGATTAAACTCCATTTAGGTGGTAGCACATAAAACATCATAGGAATATTAATATTCAAGAAAGGTAGCATATCTATCCAAATGAGATTTTAACCTATAAGCAATAGTTAATAGCAAACAAGAGATCATGTAAAGTGAGCCCTTATTCTCCTTGAATATAAAAATTCTCCTTATCTTAAAACAAAAAATGACCTTGAGCAAATACCAACTTCTGATCTTACAAACTAAGGATCTATAAACTAGAAATTTGTAGATTTTATATTAATTTTTCCCATTGCATTGATCTTAAGTATTAAGTTAGTTAACAACTTTTTTTAAAAATAGAAATAGGCATCTTTCTCATGCACAGGCTGGTCTTGAACTTCTGGCCTCAAGCAATCCTCCTACCTCAGGCTCCCAAAGTACTAGATGCATGAACCACTGCATCTGGGCCTTTTTTATATTCCTTAACATTCTGGTAATCATTTAGTCCTGCCTAGAGAGATAAATTGGGTGACTAATTGAATTGTGATTATAAAAGATTTGATTAAGTCCTTAATACTTCATACCAAATACAGCACCTGTACAGTTAATCTGTTAACTCAGATTAACAGAGTTTGCTCTTGAAAACCTAAAACTGCTAAATCAAATGCCATCTCTCACTCTTCCCTCCTTCTTTGTCTTTATTCTATAATGTAAAGCACCAATAGTATTTATAAAGAAGTAAAATCTGTCTCAAATAATATTTTAACTACCAGAGTATTCTAAATGAACAGATGTTCATAGTGATATTAACCCTGTAGACAAGCCAGTGTCTCTGTGGTTTTTCTGTAAACCCTGATTTTCTCTGTGGTGGAAAAGTCAGATCCTGACAAAGTCAGACAGATGGGTATGATTCAGACAGAGCCTCTTTGACCTGTGACATATATATTATACCTCTAACCTAACTGACTTTCACAAAAATTAGTACCATATATGAATCAATGCAACTCTTTCCCCATGCCCTTAACTTCTTAATTAAGAATAGCACTTTATAATAGACAAAGGCTGGCCATAAGAAACTAGAATGAACAGGAGAATTTCATGGGTGAAATTTAAGCCCTTGCTCTGATGACGTTATAGATGGACTTACTAATTTATTTTATTTTGGTGGGTATTAGGCAGCATGCCTCATACTAGCTACAAAATTGTAAGTCTGCAGATGTGTGTGCTTGTAATAGCACCACTATAAACATTTGGAGCAGAAGGTATTGGAGATGCTGGATAAAATCAGACTTCAAATAGCACACTTGCTCCATCTTAAACTGCTCTGCCTTTTCAGAATTTAATCTGTTGTTACAGAAAAGAAAATGTAAATTAGCACCCGTATATTCCTTTTTAGCCAGCTTTGTTTTGGAAATTTTCTGAGTTAGGAAATTAATAGGAAAACAATGATATATTTTTTTCTCTTAAGAGAATAATAATATTGTTTTCGGAATCTGGCAAGGCTCCCAATCTAGGTGCCATTTCACAGAAAATTATTAGGGCTGTAGGTTGTCCAATGACAAACACATTGAATTCCAGGTGCCTCAACCTCTGTGAGCTAAGGAGTGATGGTAATATTTGTATTCACTTTTTCCAAAGGATATTTCTGATTTTTCTCCCTAGAATCATCACTAAATAGAATCAGTATGTTTTTATGCTTTGTTGAGCATTTCTTTCTTTTTTTTTTTTATTAAATCATAGCTGTGTACATTAATGCAATTGTGGGGTACAATGTGCTGGTTTTATATACAATTTGAAATATTTTCATCACACTGGTTAAGATAGCCTTCATGGCATTTTCTTAGATATTGTGTTAAGACATTTGTATTCTACATATAGTAAATTTCACATGTACCCTTGTAAGATGCACCGTAGGTGTGGTCCCACCAATTACCCTCCCTCCATCCATCCTCCTCTCTCCCCTCGCCTCCCCATCCCTTTCCCCATATTCTTCAGCTATAATTGGGTTATAGCTTTCAAATGGAAGCTATAAATTAGTTTCATAGTGGGGATGAGTACATTGGAATACTTTTTCTTTCATTCTTGAGATACTTTACTAAGAAGAAAATGTTTCAGATGCATCCATGTAAACATGGAAGAGGTAAAGTCTCCATCTTTCTTTAAGGCTGCATAATATTCCATGGTATACATATACCACAATTTGTTAATCCATTCGTGGGTCGATGGGCACTTGGGCTTCTTCCATGACTTAGCAGTTATCTTAATAGATAATATTTGTATTAATTTGTGTTACTTGGATTATAGGAGCAGAAGCTTAACTTGAGCACAAGAGGAAATGAGTATATTGGATTTAGATGACAAACTCAGAGAATGGAAGGTTAGCATTCTTTCAGAAGGCTTTGGAATGCAGACAGTGGAGCTGGAGAGTGGGAGAACCCAGCTAGGCAGAAGCCTGAGAGCAAGATTGCCTTTGGATTTGGGTCCTACAAGTCAATCAAGGCTGGGGAGAGGGAATTGTGCAGAGAACACAGTTGAAGACAGAGAGTAGACAGAAAGAGCAAATGGAAGATATTCTGCACATGTGTCTACCCCGTGATTAACCAAGGACAGGCTGATCTGTCTCAAAGTCTAACCAAAACAAGTCCTCCTTACATAATGGAAACAGTAACTCTCCAAAATAAAATGGGGTGACATTGTCAAATGAAGTGGAAATAGATATGGACTCTAGCTGACCAAAACTAAAGCAAAATAAAATTAATGCCCATACATGTTCAATGGCCACCATAAAATTGGAATTTCCATCATGAAGATAGAAACCAAAAACATTTCATCAACACAAACAGCAGAAATGGCACAATACCATTAAAGCCACCTGTATGATTCTGTTTATAAAGAATATCTGGAATAAGCAAAGCCATAAAGATAAAAGTAGATTGCTGATTGCTAAGAGCAAATAGGGGTTGACTACTGACAAGTATGGAGTTTCTTTCTAGGGTGATTAAAATGTTCTAGAATTAGATAGTGGAAATGTTTACCCAATTTTTTGAATATACTAAAAATCACTGAATTGTACACTTTAAAAGGGTGAGTTTTATGATAAGTGAATTACATTATCAGTAAACAAATGTTTAAAAAAATCAAAAAATGAATAAGAATATGGCTGTCCATAAAATGACTAGCTTTCTGGTGATAACCTTAGGAAGGCAAGCACTCAAAGAGAAGGGGAAGCTCCTGCTTTTAATCCCAGCACTTTGAGAAGCCAAGGCAGGAGAATCCCTTGAGGCCAGGAGTTTGAGATCAGCCTAAGCGATTAGAAGGGCCCTCATCTCTCAAAAAGTAAAAAAAATTAGCTAAGTGTGGTGGTATGTGCCTACAGTCCCACCTACTCAGTAGGCCGAGGTAAGAGGATCACAGGAGCCCATGAGTTTGAGCTTACAGTGAGCTTAGGAGTTCAAGACCAGCCCGAGCACCCATCTCTACGCAAAGTTAGCCAGGTGTGGTGGTGGGAGGCTGAGGCAGGAGGATCACTTGAGCCCAGGAGTGTGAGGCTGCTTTGAGCTATGATCATGCTACTGCACTTATCCTGGGAAACAGAGCAAGACCCTATTTCAAAAAAATAAAAGTTGCATTTCTTGAGAATAGACTCTTAGAAGCTACAGGTCTATAAGAAAGCATAAAACGCAGTACTGTATTTTGCGCTTTCTTCCTGGATCCTGAAATGGTGGGTTCTGAAAGGAAACTTTGAGAACAGTGGACATTCCCTGGGCTAGAAGACAGATGTGTGGGTGGACCAATATTTCTTAGGCTGTCTTGGACCACAACAGACCCACCCTGAAGTTGAGAACCAACTGGCATAATTTATCTGATATTTATGTCTGACAGAACAACATCCATTTTGAAATTCTTCCTTAAAAAATGTTACTCCTAAAATCTGAATCCACCCTCTGAAAACTTTGGTTTTCAGCAAGCATACTTCCTGAGGAAAGATAGATATTTAGTAGTTCATTTAGCTGTGAAAAAAGTCTGTGTGGGTTTTCACCTTTCTGTTCTGTTCTTTTCTTTTTTCCTTCTTTCCTTCCTTCTTTCTTTCCATCTTTCTTGTCATTTTTGTTTTGCTTTATTCCCTAACAGATATATAAATCAATCAGGGATTTAATGACCTTTCCGTGGGCATCTAAGAAAATTAGGACTACCCTCATCATAATGCTATTTTCTAATCCACCCTTCAATTTCCCTCATACCTCAGGCAGGAGTGACAAAGAAGAAAGTCACACACATCACAACTGAAACAGACTGTTGCATTTATTTCATGGTTCATGTGTAAATGTTAATATAAACTTTCGTAATAGAGTAACAGTGGGCTTCAGAGGTATTAGCATGTAACCAAGTTAAAAGCAAATAGCTTGAATGTGCTGTCACATTTCACTGCCTCTAATTTTGTGTTTTTAATCTTGAACTTTGCCGCTAGATAACATAACTTGTTTCAGTTGTATGAAAAATATAGTAAGTAGAATAGAGGAACTTTCTGTGCATAGGTATAGTGGATTTGCTATTGGACATCATGTTTATCTGCTCAAGATCTTTTTGACTGACTTTCTGATTCTTGGCTATAAGCCAGAACAGTGAGGTCACAGAAACTCAACTTATGGATAAGTAAGGTACTCATGTAGTACTTGATAATTATAATAATGAGCCTAAACCTTTTCAGTCACAAAATTTAAGTAATATTTGGTAACATTTTCATTTAGAATATATTTGCTTTTATTTTTTGAAATTGCATTGTTTATAATGCAATTCCAGAACATTCAGTTAAATAGACACTACATTCTCAAAAATGTATTCATGGCTGAGCATGGTGGTTTATGCCTATAATCCTAGCACTTTGGGAGGCTTAGGTGGGAGAGTAATTTGAGGTCAGGAGTTCAAGGACCAGCCTGTGAAACAGAGACCACATCTCTACAAAAAAAAGAAAGAAAGAAAAGTTAGTTGGGTATGTTGGCAATTTCCTGTAGTCAAGTGGTTCTCAACCTTTTTGATGCTGCAACCCTTTAATACAGTTCTTGTGGGTCATGACCCACAGTTTGAGAACCACTGCTGTAGTCCCACCTACTTGGGAAGCTGAGGCAAGAGGATTGCTGGAGCCCAGGAGCTTTAGGTTGCAGTAAGCTATGTTGCAGCCCAGGCAACAAAGCAAGACCCTGTCTTCAAAAAAAAAAAAAGAGTATTCAAAGAGAATTTATTATAGTTTGAAAAATGGTTTGCTGCTTATAGCTTGCAATACAGTTTTTTTATTAATAAATTGCAGTATTTCATAGGTATGAAATACATGTACATTTTTCTAGAGAACAAACGCATAGGCAACACTTTAAGAAACTTAAAAATATAATATGCACATTAATTTGTTGGATCCAAGTTCTTTGGCAATTTTAGAACATTTCAGACAAACATATGCACACATATACAACATACTAAGTGTGTGTGAATGTATGAATATATATACATATATTATGATCATAAAAATCCTACTGTGCCTTTGCTAAAAAAGGTGAGGAAGAAAACCTCCAGAAAAAAATAGGCTACTATTTGGATTGAATCTTTATTTTGCAAATTGTTGTTCTTTTTTTGTTCTAAGTGACAGCACCCACGGTTAAGTTTGAAGCTATTTGATATAAATAGAAATTTCTTTCGAAGTTGGAACTACTTCAGATGCTTACTTTTATATGAAAATAGTGCATACACCATTATTTTAAATAAATTGATACTTGGGAGCTACAATGACCAAGTGTGTTTTGCTTCTTATCCTCACAGACGCTAGTAAAATCCTTTAGCATAGCAGCCTTAATAAGTGGCTGATGACTAAGCGAACTTATTTGAGAGGGTAAGCTTCCTTGAATGATACTTAGACTGTTAGCTACAAACTATTAACTATAGTCTACACTCAAATTATGAAGTATAATTGTGAACTATATTTAAATTATGAAGGTTGCTTCAGCTATGGTGCTTAGATTTTCCAATAAATATGAATACATAAAAATTATAAAAATTATGAAATGGGAACAATTTTTAGAACACATATCATCATTTCCATGAAAAAATAGATTGGGTCTCAGAAGCTGCTGACAAGCATTTACTTCTTCTGTTGCAGAATGGTTTCACCCCATTGTATATGGCAGCCCAGGAAAACCACCTGGAGGTTGTCAAGTTCCTCCTTGACAATGGTGCAAGCCAGAGCCTTGCCACAGAGGTAAGACATTTTGGTTTTTTCCTGCAGTAAGTTCACACAGAATAGCATTTATAGGGTTTTTGACAACATGGAGTTAAGAATTTGTTCCACCATTATTTCAACTGCAGTTGTATATTAATGTGTGGGTTCATACATTTTTATGAAATATGTTAGAAAGCCTATTTTTATCTTTAAAAATCTTTCATTGCATAAATACCCTGTCTGCCTAAATGTCCGGTTCTACCCTCTAATTGAGCTATTACTCTAATATTTAACATGTTTGCTTGAGAATACTTTTTTGTCCCTTATAATTTGGCCTCAGAGGCAACCATTGTTTTGGAAAAAATTTTGATAAACATTGGTTTTCAATCTGTTTTTTCCAAATTAATGATTGTATATTTTTAAATTAACAAATTAGACATAATTTATACTTATAAATAAAACTAGTATACATTTTTAAGCATTAAAGTGGCATTTGAAAAGAAGATTTTCAGTCTTGAATAGAATTATTTAAAAATAGAAACTTGTGTAAGTCATTGATATTATCGAAGGTAATGTAGTTTATTTAAGCTAATCTGGATGGAAGATTACGATCGCTTAAGTATTTAACTAGAAATCTATTGGTAATAAAAAAGAACCAATATTTAGGGAACATGATTTTTAACAAAGAAGTGAAGTAGAGCAGATAAAGGATGATTCTTGTCTAAAACCACTACTTTTACTGGCCTGCCACTGTGCTCCCAGGAGACATAGGAACGATGATCACAGAGGAATCTCAGATAACTTCTCCTGTCTTTTGAGGTTATGCTTTGTGGGAAAACTCCCAGATAAATGAAGAAATACCCACACACAAAGAAATCTTATGGTCATAACTAGATAAAAACATTCTCACTCTCACTCATAGTCAAAGAAATATATTAACCAGAAAAAAGAGACCTAACCTTTAGATTAAAAAATTTGATAAGGAGGCTCGGTGCTTGTGGCTCAAGAGGCTAGGGTGCCAGCCACATAGACCTGAGCTGGTGGGTTCGAATCCAGCCCAGGCCCACCAAACAGCAATGACAGCTGCGACCCAAAAATAGCCAGGCATTGTGGTGGGTGCCTGAAGTCCCAGCTACTTGGGAGGTGGAGGCAGGAGAATCACTTGAGCCCAGGAGTTGGAGGTTGCTGTGATAGATGCTCCAGCACTCTACCCAGGGTGACAGCTTGAGGCTCTGCCTCAAAAAAAAAAAAAAAATTTTGCTAAGGAGATAAAACCAGACTTCCCTGGTTTTATTAGTGAAATGGACAACTAATTGAAACACTTTCACGGAACGTCTGACAGTAACAGAGACTAATAGCTATGTGCCCTTTTTCTTAGAAATTCCACTTCTGACAATTCATATTATAGAAATATTAGATATTTTTAAAAATAAATTTTTAAATATTTGCATTAGGTTGCAAAAATAGTATAAAAGAATGTTCATCAACGTAATAGCAATTTTTAAAAACCGGAAAGAGTCTCAATATGCACCAATAAGAACTGATCTAGTAAGTTCCTGTATACAGTAACATGCTATTCCGCACTGGTGAAAATGAGACTAGAGTTTGTACAGGAAAATGTCCATCCCGCATTGTTTATCAATGGTTTGCTCTGGGAATTAGAAGGGAGCCTGACTTTTCACTTTATACCCATTAGTACTGTTGGGGATTTTTAACATGAAAATAAAGAAGTTTTATAATAATATTCTTAAAGCTAGGTTAAGAATAACTACTGTGGAAGGAAGTATGGACAAACCTCAAAGCACTCAAGCTAGACCTCCCATTTGATCCTGCAATGCCATTTACTGGGCATCTACCCAGAAGGAAAAAAATCCTTTTATCATAAGGACACTTGTAGTAGACTATTTATTGCAGCTCAATTTACAATCACCAAAATGTGGAAACAGCCTAAATGCCCACCAACCCAGGAATGGATTAACAAGCTGTGGTATATGTATACCATGGAATACTATTCAGCTATTAAAAAAAATGGAGACTTAACATCCTTCATATTAACCTGGATGGAAGTGGAAGACATTATTCTTAGTAAAGCATCACAAGAATGGAGAAGCATGAATCCTA
>CAUYPK010102524.1:0-16280 GCA_963574355.1 Loris lydekkerianus
GCCATTGTGAAAATGCCACCAAGGAGGAATGGTCCACAGGGTTCTACTTCAAGGGCAGCTTTTGTGCACCTGCTGAGCTCAGGCATTCATCCTTGGGGTGAATTGAATAG
The DNA here is from genome assembly GCA_963574355.1 of Loris lydekkerianus. NCBI lineage: Eukaryota > Metazoa > Chordata > Mammalia > Primates > Lorisidae > Loris > Loris lydekkerianus. Next base: position 111 of record CAUYPK010102524.1, read on the forward strand.
CTTCTGCACCTCCAGGAATACCACTTTGTGGTCAAGGGCCACTGTTTGGAAGGTCAAAGTGTGCCTCCTAAGAAATCTAGTGAGAGCTTCAGGATCCTAATCTTGCTGGGAATGAATGCTGGTGAAATGACCAACCCCTAATTGAGGGCAAATAAATTTAGAAGATGGGACCAGGTCTTCTCAGCAACCAGACAATGGTTTCTGGACCCAGTCTAATACAGCAAAACTTGTATATATGTTTTTCATCACTTAGTGTTCAGCCAATGTGATGCAATATGTATTTTTTTCTTCATTTCTCAACTTATTTCCTTAGTTGTTTGTTATCACTTTTTTGATTGTTTGTTTCATTTGGTTGTATTTTTATTTTTCACTTTTACTATATTCAAAAACAGGGCTCCATTTCTATCATGCTTTTTCAGTCCCTTTTATTCTTTCTTTACTTTTTATTTCTCTCCTTTCTTTTCTCTCTTTTGATAGAGATTTTTCTACTTTTCTCTTCTTTCCCACATAAATTTTTCTAACAACAAGTAAGATATCCCTTTCTTTTCTTTGTTTTTCAATGTATTTAATTTTGTTTAAATTTTTCTTTATTTTTATTGTTTTTTCTTTTTCTGATATTCTTTATTCTATTTTATTTAGCATTCTATTTATAAGACAGAGCTTCACTCTGAGGCCAGGGTTGGGATGTTACAGCCTTGGTCTGGCTAAAGGAGGCCTTGAACTCTTGATCTAGGGTATCCTTCTAGCTTTGTCCTTTGGAAAGTTGGTATTAGTAGGTCCCCATGGCAAGATACTAATGATTTTTTTTTCTGTATTTGATGGAGGTGGGGTCTTGCTTTTGCTCAGGATGGTACGTGATCCTGATCTCGAGGGGCCCACACACTCCAGCTTTCTCAAAGTCCTGGAACTGCAGCAGTGAGTCAAAGCACTCTGCTGAAAACCACCATTTCTCCTGCATCTTTCTCTTTTTCTGTGCTTCTTCTCTCTTTTTTTCCAATTCTTTCCTTTTATTCCCCCCTTTTTCTATTTTTTTCTTTATCTTTTTCTTTTCTATCTCCATTCTGGCTTTCTACCCTTCTCTTCCTTTTGGCTCTATGCCAAAAGGACACATCCACACCTAAGCACAGAGTAAAGGTAATTCAAAGTGAAGAAGGAAGGATGAATAAAAGGTAGGGGAAAGAAACGAATAAGAAAAAAAAAAAAAACACATATGAGGAGGAACAGTGAGAAAAATTCTGGCTACAGGAAAGACCAAAATAGAACAACCCCTCCGAGGGATCATAAGGTACCTACCACAAAGGATTCAACCTCTAAATAAATAATGGATATGAAAGGAGGGAATTTAAAATATGGATGGCAAAAAAAAAAAAAAAAAAAGAAGGGAATTGAAGAGAAAGTGGAAACTAAACAAAGAAAATCTAAAAACAGAATCAAATAATGGATGTAAACTGTGAAGAATTTAGAAAAGATATACCAGAGCTTAAGGAATTGAAGGAGTCAATCAAGGAACTTAAAGATGCAGTAGAAAGTATCAGTCACAGATTAGACCACAGAAAAGAAAGAATCTCAGAGTTGGAGGATAAGGGCCTTGAGTTAACCCAGACATTTACAGAGACAGAAAACAAGAGAAAAACAGCAGAACGATCACTTAGAGAACTATGAGACTGCATGCAATGTTCAACCTTATGCATTATTGGTATCCCTGACAGTGAAGAAGAACAACTGAAAGGAATGGAGTCCCCAGTGGAGGAAATAAAAAATGAAAACTTCCTGAACATGACCAAAGATTCTGAAACACTATTTTTAAAGGGATGTTGAACCCCAGATCATCTTAACAGAAACAGAGCATCTCCAGGACACATTATCATGAACCCATCCAAAATTAAGTTGAAAAAGAAAATTCTGCAAGCAGCCAGGAGTAAGCACCAATTGACATACATGAAGATCCATGAGGTTGACAGCAGATTTTTTAGCTTGCTTGAAACTTTTCAAGCAAGAAGAGAATGATCATCTACCTTTAACTCTCTTAAATAAAATAATTTTCAGCCTGGATTCTGTATCTAGCTAAACTATGCTATATAAATATAATTTATGCTTAAATTAGTATACATTAAATTACATATATGCATGCAAATCTAATTTTATATTTATTTATTTAACATGTGCTTCTTTTCTTGCTAAACAAACACAGTCTGGCTGGGTGAAGACTCTGAGGTGGGGACATTTGCTGATCCTCCCCTCTGCCTTCAGCAGTGTCCTGGCCACTCAGCACCAGTGAGGATCCAGCTGAGAACAGTTGGCCCCATGAGGCCAGGCCAGCCCTAGGGTCCTGGTCACTCATATGTTCCCCCATCCATGGGCTCTGGGCTCCAGGGTCCTCAGTGGTAGCTACCCTGTTTCCCTAAAAATAAGACAGTATCTTAGATTAATTTTTGCTCTCAAAGATGCACTAGGTCTAACTTTCAGGGGATGTCTTATTTTTCTATGAAGAAGAATATGGTACACATTTATTGTTCACCACGTCCCATCCGCTCTGATCCTCCTGTTCTTCTACACGCATCTGTGAAAGTCTCCTCCTCTCTCCCACCCCACGCTCACTGCTCACTCCGACCTCTGCTCTGCCTCCACACAGCAGTGATGTCAGGACTCTGTGTAATGTCACTGGTTGCTAGACACCAGTCGGGGCAGCCCTAGCAACCAGTTTACGGTAAATCAATTTTCATTCTGAGACAGAGCCTGGGGGCCTTATTTTCGGGGGATGCCTTATATTTCACCCAGAAGGAAACCTGTAAGTAGGTCTTATTTTTGGAGGATGTCTTATTTTTGGGGAAACATGGTATCTGTGGAGTAGCCTTTCACTCTTTGTCTCTTTTACGCTGTCTCACTTTCCTCTTTCCACCTTGTAAATATCCTGCCTGCAGGGGAGTCCTTGTGACTGATGACCCAACCTACGACATGAGAGTAATCCTTATTCTTAGAGGCTATCTCTCATCTAAATTCTTGTCAACTTCTGATTTTTTTTATGATAGAAAATTTTTGAAAATTCATGAACCATTCGATTTTCTTCAATAACTTCTCTCATAATGGATTTAAGCTGCAATTCCTTTCTTCTGGGTCCCTAAATCAGAGGAGCCTCTGAAAATGGCTGCACACTGTGAAGTTCACTTTAGGGGCAACAGCAGAACAGGCCCGCAGCTGGTAAAGCCTCCAGAAAATAAGAACGTGACCACATGCCTTTCAGTTTATCACTCTATATTAATAATCAGTTTCCTATTTTCTGTTCTGTCCTCCCAGTCCTGCAAGTTTGGATTTTTTCTTTAGAGGGGAACAGGTGGGGAATAAGAAGGCAGGTAGGCTGAATAATGTCTGCTTCCCAGGAGGCTCAGGCCTCACTTCTGGAACCCATGAGAGTTGACTTACAAGATGAGAAGCACGTGGCAGGAGTGACTGAGAAAAGGTGGGAAGGCCATAAGTACTTAATATCTGTTCTGTTTATGCATGGTGTGGTTCTTCTGAGGAACAGAGCTAAGCCTTAGAAGCAGTAGCACATTTGCTACAGCTTGCCTGGGTGAGGTCCTTGCTGGATGCAGGGTGAAGACTGTAGTGACTCAGTCTCCAGAGACTCTGGCAGCATTTCCAGGTGACTTTGTCACTATCACCTGCAGAAGCAACATTGTGGAGGGTACCACAATGGCCTGGTACCAATGGCGACCCCTGGGGCTTCTGCCAGGGCTGCTAGAATCCCTTCCAGGGTCTGGGGACATGGCTCTGGTTTTGACTTTTCCCTCACCATCAATGAGTGGAAGCTAAAGATGTCAGGGTGTTTTACTGCCAGTAGCACTCCAGCTGGCCTCCAAAAGTGACAGTTCCCCAAACAAAAATCCTCTTTGTGGGCTGGAGACCATGCTCTGGACAAATGTAACTACTTCTGCAGGATCTACAAGCTGAGAGGAGTGAAGGGTCCACATGGTGCATGTCCAGGTTCTCCGAGTGTCTTTTTTCTGACCTGCAGAAGCAAGGGAAGATTTTAGAGTTCATTCCTCACATTAAACTACATCCACATAAAGGAATATGGGAAAGGGGATTGGAGTCAAGTTGTGGTTTAGAGAGATGCTGTACACGGGTCAGCTTCTTGATGTTTTCATTCTGTATTGAAGTGTAACAGAGCACCCCATAACTTAAGGTTTTGACACCATGATGTATTATTTAGAATGATTCTGGGGGTTGTCTGGGCAAACTGATGTAGTGACCTTCAGCTGGGCCAGTGGGCTGAATGGTTACTGTTGGCCTCACCCATCTGCCTGCCAGGTGGCACTGCCTGTCAGCCAAGTTTTCCTCTCGGTGACCTGTCAGTGGGAGAGGAGGTAGGATCAGTCCATCTCAGACTCAGACACTTAAGTGAAAATCAGGCACTTAAGTGAAAATTGTCTGTAGAAATGTTTATAGTAATAATAAAACTGCTTTTTGTTATTGATGCACACTGACCAATATGAAAAATATCAGACATAAAATCCTTTTCACACAGACATGACCATGCCCACTGCTCACTACCGATCCCTTATTATGTCCCTGGACAGCTTTGGTCACATCTGTGCTTGGTACTGGATGGTGGCTCCTATACATGACCTCTCTTCTTCCCATGGTCTAGATCAGTGTTTGACCTTTCAAATCAGAGGGTGGAAGCTGCCAGGCCTCTTAGGCCTAAACTCTTAGGCACAGTATTGCTTTGTCCTAGTCTACAGCTCAAAGCAAGTCCAGAGACCAGCCTAGATTCAGTACAGGGATAAATAGACTCTACTCTGTATGTGGGGGAACATGTGGCAACATTTTTCTAATTTATCATAAATGTCTTGAATTATAAACTTAACAACAAAAAATCTAAGAATGGGTGCAATTTAAATGAATGGTTATTGGATGTCATGAATTAAGACTTGATATATAAAATCATGTTTTATTCTCATCTTGCAACTGAAGACACTGAAGTAGACAGTGGTCATGAAATGTGTTCAAGGTCATCCAGATCATAAACCCGGACTCTAATCAGAAATTTTGCTTCACAGAAGTCATGGAGGGGACTGACAACACAGAGGGATCCTGAAACCTGGCTGATGGGACAGTCTGGGAGAGGCACTGGGACATAGCAGTCTGGCTCCTCCTGTGACTTCATGAGCACATGGCTTTGTTTCTTAACACTAGTCTGTTAGTTCATTAGTTATTATTTGGGTAATATTAAGAGCTAAAGACCAGAGAAAAAAGATGACATGTCATGTTATTGCTAAGATGATGACAAAGACATAATAAAATTACATGAAGGTAAAAGAAAAAACATTAGATAGAGGCCTTCAGATAAGAGATGGAGACTCATAAGAATCCAAAGAGGGAATGAGAAGTCTTCAGCATGAGCACCTAGAGGCAGGGGGCAAGTTCTCAATTAAAAAATTGATAGAGGGAGGGTAAAAGGCAGGACCACACCTATGGAGCACATTGTCAAGTGTAGAACATAAATGTCTTAACACAATAATCAAGTAAATGAGGCGAAGGCTATGTCGATTGGTTTGATGTAACCACATCAGATTGTATAAAAAATCAACACATTGTTCTCCACATATGCATAAATGTATTCATGGTTATGTGTATATGACTTAATAAGATAAATACATAAATAAACCAGATTTGAGCCAATGGAAAGAAGTTATGAAGAAGAACCCTAAACAAGCATAGTGACCCCCAAAATAAACAAATGAGACTGATGAAATTAAAAGCTTTTGGCTTGGAGCCCCTAGCACAGTGGTTACGGCACCATCCACAGACACTGAAGTTGGAGCGTTTGAACCTGGCACACGCTAGCTAACCAACAATGACAATTTCAACAGAAAATAGCTGGGTGTTGGGGTGGGCGCCTGTAGTTCCAGCTACTTGGGAGGCTGAGGCAAGAGAATCACTTTAGCCCAAGAGTTTTGGGTTGCTGTGAGCTGTGATGGCACAGCACTCTACTGAGGGTGACATAGTGAGACTCTGTCTCAAACAAATAAAAAAAGAAATTAAAAGCTTTTGGTACTGTTAAAGAAACAATCAACAAATAGACAACCTATGTACAGAATGGTAGAAAATATTTTCATGCCATTCATCTAGTAAATGGTTCTTAATGACAATCTACAAATACCTCACACAAATAAGCAAGAAAACATCACACAATACCTGTAAAATATGGACAAAAGACATGAACAGAAACTTTTCAAATGAAGACAGTCTAATGGCCAAGAAACACATTCAAATATAGTCAACATTTCTGATCATCAGGGAAATGCAAAGCAAAACCATAATAAGATATTACCTAACTCCAATGAAAATGGTTCTTACAATAACCTTCAAAACAACAAGTTCCTAATATGAATGTGGAGAGAAAAGAACAGTTATGCACGGTGGTAGGACTTCAAACTAATACATCCTCTATGGAAAGTAGTATGGTGGCAACTTAGAGAACTGAAAATAGTCCTACCATTTGATCCAGCAATCCCACTACTATGAATATAGTAATATCCTGAGGCACTGGGCATTACAATGTCAACAAAGGAATTGTGTGAGGACCCATTTCTGCCCATAATCGGCAGGAAGGTCCAGAAGTGATGCTCTGCTCTTCTCATTGCATCCTATCAGATGCATGATTTTTAATCTGCTGCATACTTAATGATACTCATTTTAAAGATGGATTAAGGTAGTGACTGTTGGAATGTTCTGATATGTGGTTATTTTTCCATTGGCAATTAATAAAAAATGTGTGGGGAAACTATTTGATCCTTTGTAAGTATCCCATTTCTTCTTAAAGTGTCAGTATGAATATATGGATTTATATTTTCTTTGATGGGTTATAACATGTTATCATTAATTATTTTGATACTCAGAATTCCTCAGATTTGAAAAATTGACATCCTGTTCTCGTGGGCTTCTCTTTCCTTTTCCATGACGCTTCATTTCTGAGTGTTTCTTTAGTTTCCAAATTGTCCAAGCTCATCTTGAACTTTTCCTACGTTAGACCTAGAAACAGACGTTTTTCTGAAGATTGCTGGTTTGGGCGGTTTTGTTTTGTTTTTTAGTGGAGGGTGACATTTAGAAATGAAAGAATGATCTGGACACCATGGGTGTTATTTAGGACTGGAGTGTCATTGCTTCAACACTAAGGGAAATTATTTATTTATCTGCTCCAAAAGATGCATTTTATTGTCTATGCTTACAAAAAAAAAAAAAAATGAACTTGCACAGAGATCTCAAATTCACTACAAAACCATACAGTTTATTTAAACAGTCCTCTTTCTTTATTATATCTCTTTTTTCTAACAGTCAGAATCTTGGCTCTAATTATCATTAATGCATTTACTTATTTTCAATCTTCCTGTTCAAAGTCGTTCTCCTTGGGTCATCATCCCCTACACATCCCTTGCAAAAACTCCTCACACACCCACCTACACACCCTGGTACAGCCCTGATGCCCTTTCTGTGGCCATACTATCTCCTCACCCTGGTTGGACACTGAATCCTAACCTGCGGGCCTCAACCCATGTGAATTCCCTGCTCATCCCATCCTCTGGGCCCCACACCAGGTCAGCAGCACCACCTCTCCTATGTGGTGATACCCTTCTTCCCCACTGCAGCTCCTACAACCCCAAGCAGGGCTTCCGCCTCCATTTCCTGACTGCTTCTCCCCTCACCCTGCTTGGGCCCCACTCTACTACACTCAGATGCTGCCTTCTCTTAGGAACTGAAAGAGACTTGGTGATGGTGGAATATGCAGGTTGAGGGAGTACAGTAGATTGAAGGGTGCACATGAACACTGGCTCTGCAGAGGACTCTTCCTCTGAAGGGATTGTCTTGGGTTTGGGGGATGGAAAGCACGAGCAATAATCTGAGGTACTTGGGGGACTTCTAGAGTGAATATGTGTAGCAGCAACAGAAACAGGAAGACAGCTGATGCTTCTCAGGTGGGGAGGGAGAAAGTCTAGACCAGGAGTCCTCAAACTTTTTAAACAGGGGGCCAATTCACTGTCCCTCAGACTGTCGGAGGGACAGACTATAGTTTAAAAAAAAAACTATGAACAAATTCCTATGCACACTGAACATACATATTTTATTTTGAAGTAAAAAACAAAATGGGAACAAATTCAATTCACACCGCTTCATGTGGCCCACGGGCCGCAGTTTGAGGATGTCTGGTAGACCTTGGCTGGCCTGATGGAAGGAGTAGGGCAGACCATTCAGAGAGGGGGGAATATAGACTCCATAAATAAACCATCTCCAAGAGAAAGAAATAAAGGGAAAGCAATTCCCTGACATGTCTCTGCTGCTCCTGTCATCAATCTGTAGCAAAGAAAAACAAATATTTTTCCTCTTAAACAGCCTGAGGCACTTTTTCTCATTGTAAGCACTTTCTCTAATTTTGGAGGAAATTAGAGGATTTCACTGGAAACCCATGTGAGTTTCCTCTAATTTCCCACAATGCTGTGCCATTTTGCAACCTTTCTCACTCTCTCATTCTTTCTTTTCCATCTCAGGAAAGTAAATATACTTTCTACTTCTTACCATTCTAATCTCTGTGTCAGGATTCCTTCTTTTCCATGCTGTGAGCACTTAGTGAGATCGTAGTCCTAATATTAAGTCCTGTAGTCCCCAGAGAAAAAAATGTTCTTAGCAAGCGAATCAGTGCCATTCTGGTCTGCTCTGGGACACCTAGAGACACTGGGTCTGTGGGGAGTCACTGAGATGAGCCAGCCCTGCAGTTGTGCCCACCCTGCCCACCTCCTGCTGATTTGCATGTTCCCAGGGAACAGCCCTTACCCTGGAGACTTATTAACAGGCAGGTCACACCTCACCCTGTGCAGGAGTCAGTCCCTGTCAGGACACAGCATGGACATGAGGGTCCCCGCTCAGCTCCTGGGGCTCCTGCTGCTCTGGCTCCCAGGTGAGGAGGGAGAACACCAGGGATTTACTCAGACAGTGTGGTCAGTCCTGCCTGAGTCCTCAGGGAAATCATAACACGGTTAACTGTGTGGATATTTGTTTTTATGTTTCCAATCTCAGGTGCTAGCTGTGCCATCCAGATAACCCAGTCTCCATCCTCCGTGTCTGCATCTGTAGGAGACACAGTCACTGTCACCTGTCAGGCCAGTCAGGGCATTATCAATGAACTAAACTTGTATCAGCAGAAACCAGGGAAATCTCCTAAGATCCTAATCTATCGTGCATCCAGATTGGAAACTGGGGTCCCTTAGAGGTTCAGAGGCAGTGGGTCTGGGATTGATTTCACTCCCACCATCAGTGGTCTAGAGACCAATAATGTTGGAAATTATTACTGTCAACAAGATTACAAACCTGAACATAAACCCCCCAGGGAAGCAGGTATGAGAGGCTGGGTGGCCCCAGCTGCTCTTCCTGGTGGCTTCATCTGCTGAGAGGATTTCTTAGAGGTAGCCATGCTCTGAAGGTCCCTGCACAGTTTTGGTAGAAGGGACCTGGGAGGTTCCATTGTGCCCTATGTTTCTTTCCTCCTCCTTATCCTGGCAGCACAGACTGGGATGCCTCTCCTGATTTCATTTTGGGTAGAGGTGACTATACCTTGAGTCTCCGCCCGGCATCAGTGGACATCACACTGCAACAAGAAGCAACCCTTAGATATTTCTATAGGATATCAGTTATGTATAAGGAATAAGAGGTAAAGTCCAGTTTTTAAATGAATAGCCAGGAGTTGAATATCATAGCCAAAGAACAGATACTAGAAAGTGGGGATTTCCTGGTCTTCCCCAGAAGCCAGGTTGCATCTGCCCTGGAACATATAGCCTGCCTCCCCATGTGCTCCTCAGTCCCGTCTGGGAAGCCTAGGGCTGGGGGTGCTGAAGTTCTCAGCTGCCTGCAGCACCTGGCCAGGTGAGTCAGCAGTTCCCGTGTGTGTTCTTATGTCTGGCTGCAGGTGCTGGTGGATAGTATCAAATTCTTCTCTTCTGCGTTCCAAATCTCAAGGAGGGCCCCCTCATTGAACAACTCAATAGGAAACCAGTGATGGAAAATAATTTCTGCCTAATGTGCTTCCAGAGATGATGGTGATGGCAGAGAAGTGGCAGCTGATGGCCCAATGTGGTATTTCTCAACTCTCAGAATTTTGTCAGTTTGTTGATGCACCAAAATATACTTGGGTGTGCTTCCAAATATTGTCAGGAAGTCTGAGATCTTTAGCAAGAAGATTTCATTAAGATATATGGTAAATAGAAAACTGAGAAATGCATTCTATCTATCTATCTCTGTATATCAGTCATCTGACAAATTAAAAAAAAAAAAAACACTTTCCTGACTATAAATAAACACATACACACACAACCTTTTTTTTGTTAAGTGGAAAAGCCTTGCTACTCAAAATTTGTCCAGAAGCCAGCAATAGGGGCATATTCCAGAGGCAAAATCACAGATACAACTTAGACCTTCTGAGTGAGAATCTGCATTTTCGTGAGATAATAGGGGATCCATGGAAGGTTTAAGAAGCCATGATTTAGGGAAAGTTTACTTGAGATAAGCATGTTTTTAAAAATGATTTTATTCAATGATGCCATTATAGAAAATTTGTTTAAAGTCACATTCCGAAAACACAACAAAGTTATCTTTAACACAATTTGATTTAATTTAATTTTTCATTAACACAAAATGCAATTTTGAAGCTAAAAACTGAAAACATAATTATTTGTCAATGGCAAATTTGTAATGATCAATTATTTTGAACATTAAATGGAGCAAGGGTTTAGAAACTTTAGAAACTTTTAGAAACTTTAGGAATTATTAAGAGAAAAGAATAAAAGAAAACTTTGTGTACTTGTTTTGGGGATTTTGAGCCCTCAGTATGGACCTCAGGATGTTGTTCCTTATCCAGAGTCATCACTGAACCTTCAGTTTTGGCTGAGGATCTAACAAACTCCATATGCCCGAGATAAGTTCAGTGATCTGCAGCGGAACTGCCCAGCTGAGCACTGCATTGATAAATCAGTGGAATAATTTACTTGACTATCTGTAAATGTGAAAATAAAGGCTTAGAGCTGTAAACCACTATATTTTTTAATGGTTTGTTACTAAACATTATTGATGAAAAGCTGACTTGTATGATATGGCACATCCGCACATACAGATATCTTTGTGTAAATGTGAATACTCAGAAAACCATTTATAAAGAGACAGAAAACATAAATATACGTGTTAAAAACATTTGGATAAATAGAACAAAATGTTGCTCATTTATGGAACATCTAATGAGAATAGTTAGTGCTGATATTATCCATGTTTGGCACCGATTAACAGAATAGTAAGAATGAGATGTTACATGTACAGTACAGATTTAATAAAAATAATTATATTTACATTTTATAAGCATTTATACATAATGTATACATTTGGATATAGTATATTTACACACATTTTTAGATATTACTTGCTGTATAAACTCATATATATAGTCATGTCTAAACAAAGTTATATGACCATGTATGTTTATATACACACAGACACACATGCAACACACATGCATATGTACAAAATTATCAGGCTGCCAAGAAAATGTAGATCAGCCTTTCTAGACATTGTCTTACACAAAGACCAGTGGGCAACCAGAGGATGGAGGAATATTAAGAGAAGAGATGTGCAAACACCACAGGATACTGCATACATTTAGTTAAATAATTTGCTTTTTATACTTACATTTTCTTTAAAGTTTTATAAAGAATTAGTTGCTGGTCACCCTTGTCATTTAGACCTTAGGTTAAACTTGTGACCCATGAGGGCAGGTAGATGCTGGAGCAAAGGGATGTGGCTTCCGCATCATTTGGGTGGAGGTGAGTGTGGTGCTCTGTGTGAAGGAAAAGTCTGAAATATATGAGGTGGAAGCACCTTGCTCTTGATGATTGAAAAGGTGGATGTGCAAAGGTGGGAAAGTGTGCTTCTATAATGGAAACCCACAAGGATAGATGGGGCAGAAAGGGCCTCTGCATCTTGAAAGCAGAAGAGTGTGAAAGAGACTGAAATGGAGATGTAAATAGCATGGTTGTGGAGGACACAACTGTGGACTGAGAGATCTCTGGTGGCAGGTGGCAGGGCCTCCGTCCTTCTGAGGTAGTTTTGACATTGGCAACCCCCTCTGTGATGATCCAGCCTCAAGTTGGAGCAGCAGGAAGCAGAGGCTCCCTCCACAACCTGCATCAGCAGTGAAATTCTTGGAATTGTTTCCAGAGCAATTTGCCTGGAGCTTCATCCTAAGGCTGCCCAACAATATGTGAGCCATTTAATACCACACAATAAATACTTCAATGCTTAGTAGTCTTAACCTTCAATCAATAACAATGCCCAGTCCACATGGAGAGCTTTACCTCAGCCTCCCTTTTTGTTTCTGATCACAATGCTCTCCAGGTGGACCTCCCAGAGGAGGCACAATGGACAGTCCCCGATGTCATCAAAATTACAAGCCACATAAGCTTAGAGGGAGCCACGGGGCTCTCACCAGCTGCTGTGTCTCAGGGAACTAAAGAGGAGATTGAAGAATTGTCCCTTAAATTCCCCAGCTGTTCCTGCTTCAGCCTTGGCAGGTTCTCCATGTGCCTGTGCTGATCCCAGCTCTGTGGAATGCTGAGGGAGGCCTTCTGTGGACAGGTCTCTCAGTGCAACTCTCTCCTCTGTTTCTCTATCTTTACCTTTTTGGGCTTGCAATTCTCCCTCCTCAGTTCAGGGATATTTCCAGCCTCCTCCTGAATTTCCTTTCCCTTCCACAATGCTGTGGAAACTCTCCTAAGGGTCTAAGATGAATCAATTTGAAATTAACCTTTTCTGGTTTTATACTCTCTGAGATCACTGTTACTGTTCTTTATTTCTACTGTCCAGGGAATTAAAAATAGCTGTTTGTATATTTTGTGCTGTGTGTCAGTTAATCCAGGAAGAAGTGTAGAGACGGACCATGCTATTCTATTTTGGTTACAGGTTAGACGTATGGAGGCCCAAGTTTGAGTATAGAAACTTTTCCCCCTTTGGGCTTCTCCATCAGAACCTGGTAGTGCTGGCTTAGCAGATCATACAATATGGACCTTATTCTAATTCCTCTTGTTCTGTCTTATATCACACCAGGTCTCTTGCACACATATACTAACACTTCAGCAAACATCCAACTGCCCCCCTGTCTCCCAACAACAGCACCTTGGCCACATCTAATTCCTGGGATAAGAACGTCTGTTGTGGTAGGTAATCTCAAGAGAATATGCCCAGGTAAGAGCCCAGTGTAGTTCCCAGAAATTAGATTTAGAGAATTTGAATTTGAAATTTTAAGGTCCCAGGTTCTGCGAGTGCAATGTAGTGGAAGGAAATTGGCTCTGTATTAGCAACATCTCTCTGCAGAATGACTGCAAGACAGCAAAGAGAAGGGCCTACACATTGGGGCTCAAAGCAAAAGAGTCTTTCATTAGGGTATCAAAGAGGTTCTGGTTGACAGATTATCATTATGACACTCTGATGCCCCAGTTGGAATACAAGATTGGAGGCCTCAAACCAAGATGTTTATCATATTTCATAGGGTTCCTTTGTTGTCCAGCAGGTTGGTGAGGTCTCCCTGGGCTTGATATACTCACAGCAGGGCTGGCTCTGTGTCCATTCTCATCCTCCCTTCCTCCCTGTCTTCTCTGAAACTCACAGCAATTTCCTAGTTGCTGTGTTCTTGGTCTCTGTCCTGTCTTGGAGAGAATAAACACTCAGGGATTCTGGATAGCCTAGTTTATCACACTTCTGTTCTGCCTGTCATAAAGTCCTGGAACATGGACACAATTCTACCAAGTTCTTTGAATCTGTATAGCAATGATGGCCTGTTATTCCAGGTTTTAGGTTGATATTAATTTAGGCTCCAATTCCAGGACCATATTATTGGGCTGGGGGAAGAAATAGTAAGTTTGTTTTTTTCTTCTTTCTTTCTTTCTTTCTTTCTTTCTTCTTTCTTTCTTTCTTTCTTTCTTTCTTTCTTTCTTTCTTTCTTTCTTTTTTTTTTTTTTTGATGGGGGATAATCAGACTTGGCATCACTAGTTAAAGCTTTCATCCTGATGAATTCTGAGAAATCAGGGCAAATGGTAGTAAGGGCGTAGAATATGGAGGTCCCCACACCAAGAAAAAGAAGCATACCATTTAGACAATGGGTACTAAAGAGAACTGTGGTATTTTGATAATGGGTACTAATTTCCCTGTCAGCTCCAAATCTTTGGGGACATATAGTGTTAACTTTGTTTATTTGCAGTAAATTGTTTAATGGTATAATTGCAAAATGCTTTATAATACCTTTAGTTTCTCTTACGAACTGAAAGTTTTTACTGAAAACAGAAAACAATTTCACACTTTGTGAAAGGGAGTGAGTGCAGTAGAGTGTACTACCTTTTCCCCTGAACCATTGAGAGTAAGTTGGTGACCTCATAGTCCCACCCTCTAAGACTTTGCTAGGCAGATCCTACAAACACAACATTCTCCTACATAAACCCAGTACACTGTGGAGTGAGGATGTCACCATTAATATGTCACTTTATACAATCCCCAGGTCTATTTCAAGTTTTGACAATTGTCCCAATAATGTCTTTAACAAAATGATCTAGTCAAATTTGCATGTTGCTTTTATCGGCTGATGTCTCTTTAATTTTCTCGAGTCTTTCCTTGTACTTCATGACATCCTCTTCTTTGGAGATTATATACCAGTAACTTTGTAGAATCTGTCAAATTGGTTTAGGTTTATTTTTCTCCCTGATAAAATAATGCTAATGCCATCTGGCAGGATCCAGAAATGATGCTGCATCCCGTGATTGGTGCATGATTTCAATGTGTCCCATGACTGATGATGTTCATGATGATTCCTTGAAGAAAGTGGTATTTGGCAGACCTCTAATCTGCACATTTACCCTTTTCTATTTGAAATTAGTGAGGTTAAAAAAAAATGAAATTAGCAAGGTTGATGAAGTCATTTGGTGTGTTATGAATACCCTCTTTCTAGTTTATATATGGAATCATAAATTGATATCTTCTTCAAAAGGTTTTAGCATTTCTGGGGTTTGAGTGTGTCACCCAAGTTTCATATGTTGCAAACTTCGTCCCTGATGTGACAGTGTGATGAGATAGGACCTTAAACAGGTGATTAGGTCATGAAGGCTCTGTTCTCACAAATGCATTAATGCCATTGTTCTGAGACCAAGTTTGTTACCAAAAGATCTACTCCCTCTCTATTTTCTCTAACCTTCTCTTGCCCTCTTGTCTTCCTCCATGGTATGAGACATAAAGAAGGCCATTGCAAGATGCTGGCACTTAATGTTGGACTTTTATCCTCCAAAACAGTGTAACATAAATATATTTGTTTATTATTATCTATCCTCATGTATTTTGTTATTAATTATCTGCACATAAATAACTAAGATGAAAACTTGGTTCTGAAAAGTGGGACTATTTCTATAACAAATATCTGTAGAAGTGGAATGAGCCTAACACAGGGTAATGAATGAGTAGAGGCTGGAAGAATTCAGACAAGCAACTTAGCAAAAGGCTGGAATGGAGCATTAAAGGCAACTATGCTGAGAGCTTAGAAGAGAGGAAATGGTTGGAAAGCCTGGAACTTCTTAAAGATTACTTAGGTGGTCATGAATGTTAGTAAGAATGTTTAGGATAAAGACCTTACTGAAAAGACCTCAGATGGAACTTAGAATAAAAGCATTTTAAAATGGTGTACAGGCCATCCTTGCTATACAGATTCAAAGAACTTGGTAGAATTGTGTCCATGTTCCAGGACTTTATGACAGGCAGAACAGAAGTGTGATAAACTAGGCTATCTGGAAGAAGAAATATCTGAGCATCAAAGTGTTCATTGTGCCCCATAGATTCTTGGACTAGTTACAGTAAAATGAGAGAAAAGGTACTTTAAAGATGGAATTTATCATTAAAATAAAAGCAGAAAGGAAAGATCTGATTAAAAGATTATATGGGAGATGAAAGGAGGATGGAGCAAGATGGTGGCTGAGTAACAGCTTCCCTGCAACTGGGCATGGTGAGTCTGCGGAGATGAGACTCCAGGCATTTCTGGCTGGTGGGATCTGCCTATAATCATCCCTTTGAGGGTACAGGGAGCCAGCAAGGGACTTCTGGAC
>CAUYPK010102525.1:0-40308 GCA_963574355.1 Loris lydekkerianus
AAAAAATTATAAAAAAAAAAAATTTTTTTATAATAAAAAAAAAAAAAAAAATAAAAAAAAAAAAAAAAAAAAAAAAAAAAAAAAAAAAAAAAAACTCCTGAAATGAAACATACAGACACATGGCAACTTTAAATGAGTGCAATGAAAACTGTCCTCGGAAGCATCGCCTGGTGAATATAGTTACCCTGAATCAGGATCAAAGGAACTGGAATTCATGTTCTAGGTTACTATCTTCTTTTTTGCCTAAGACATTTCATGTTTAAGATCACCAGTATTTTGCCTATAAGTGGAAATGATTCCTGATCTACCAATATTAGAATATTTAAAAAATCAAATGCAATAATAAATACACAAATACTTTATGAAATAGAAATCTCTATAAAACTGCCTGTGGAAATGTTGTGAAGAGTCCTATACTGGCTGCTGAAGCTTGTAAATCTTTAAGCAGGTGTTGACTGCAACCATGGTAATATTTCAAAATCTAGTTGTTGAAAGTAATTGATTAAAAAGATATAGCTTAGAAAATTTCCCCAAATTCTGAGCAAGTATTGTGCGCTTATTTAGACTAAGTTTATGAATATTTGAGATTTTCCATTCACACACATGCTTTACCATTTTACCACATCTCAAGGTCTCCCTGCTAAGGTGTATTAATAGCATAGCGTTAAACTTGTTGATTAGAACAATGCAGAATTTGACAACAGTGATGACTTTTTGAAGATATGTTTTCTTTCTAAATTAGAATGATGTTATGGTTACAATTAAAATGTTAACAGTTCTTTTTACACATCTATCCGTTCTAAAGTATATATGGAAAAATGAGAATGTAAAACTATATTTTTTATAGAGGAGTACTTAATAAGACTGTGCCCTTCCACTTGTCAGATATGTATTTAAACATTAATGAAAGCATTTCCTGTCTCCTTTGCTTTTATAGTAAGACACAAAATAGAATGGAGAACATGACATAACCTCAAATTCCTATATTGAATTATTAGGGGAATACCAGGTAATTTTAAATTGTGAGGGAGGAGAGAATGGGTTATGTTAACACACAGTTTAGACTTCTGCCTCAGAGAGATGTATAAACAGAACAAGATATAGATAGATGCCTACTTCACTTCTCATACAGTATTAAATTCCTAATTCATCAAGTTAAAAATGAAACTGGAAATTGGAGGAAAACATGAAAAAAAAATTTTTACATATATTTACATTAGGAAAAAAATTTCTGAGTAATCCCTAAGTCTCAAAACTCTAAAAGGAAAAGGGAGGGGGAAGGAGATAATTTAAAATAGTAATTTTATAAATAGAAACAAATCATTAAAATGAGTCAAAAGGGACAAATTGGCAAAAATATTTAAATCAACTAGTTCTAAAAAGCATTTTCCTTAAAAAGCATCACAAGAAAGGAAAAACAAGCATAGCATGGAGTCTGTGCTAAACTGAAACCAGGAGATTATCAACTACATGTTCACAGGAGAGAAAAACTCAAACCCCCCAAATTGGGATGGTTGAATAAGTTCCCCCACGATGGGTAACTTGTATGGGTAGATGGGACAATTCCTGGGTGAAGGAGACAACTGAAACTTGAACCTTAACCTTACGAAACCAAACTCTGTATCCTCATGACACATACACTCATATTAATCTGAAATTTAAAAAACTTCTCTATTAAAAAAATCAGTAAAACAACAACCAGTAGTGAAATGGAAAAGAACTGTAGCTCATAGAAAAGTAAAAGCATATAGAGTAAAAATGTAAAAATTCCTCAAATACACAAACAATTAAAGCATAACACCATAAGACTGAGTTTTCATCAGTCATGACAATAACCACAAATTTAGCAGTAAGCAACGTCACTACTTTTATGAATAAATGATGCAACACAAAAAATGTTGATTATATGTGTGCATTTAAAATACATTATAACTTCAATCCCAAAATATAACTTCTCATATTATATTGAGAATATCTGTTGACTCATATATATTGAGAATGTATGTTGACTCATTCTACAGATACGTTTATGAGTTTGTTCAAAAATGTAAGAATGGAGATGATCATTACTGTACCTTATGTAATAGCAGAAGATAGAAATTTAAAATATTCATCAATAGTGCCAGCTAAAAAGTCCTAAATGACCACATAAAATGAGACAAA
The DNA here is from genome assembly GCA_963574355.1 of Loris lydekkerianus. Taxonomy (NCBI): domain Eukaryota; kingdom Metazoa; phylum Chordata; class Mammalia; order Primates; family Lorisidae; genus Loris; species Loris lydekkerianus. The sequence goes on from CAUYPK010102525.1 coordinate 2,164, forward strand.
ATATTACATTGTTGTTTTGAGTTTTTGAAGTGTGAGGTGGATCAACATCAGTCACGTGGGTATTCTTCTAGACATGCACATTTAGTGAAGAATAATGAGAAAGTTATTTTTATAATACATGTCCTCTTTGTATAAGGAATATAAAAATATATAAGTAAAGCCACATTAGTTTTCACATGAATTATATTCCTGGAATAATATTTCAAAGAAACTGGCAACAAACTTTATTTGGGGGAGAATGTTGTCATAAATTTAAGAACATAAAACTTTTAATTGTATATTCCTTTGAGTTGTTTAATGCATTTATTTTTTAATAAAAATAAATTGCTTATGGCCACTCATGTTTAAGTAACAGCTATTTTAGATAATAGAAGGTATCCAAAAATAAAACATTTCTCACTTAGTTTCTTAAAAATATCTTGGAAAAAAAATAAAAATTTCTTGGTAGACTTACACTTTTCCCTTCAAAAGGGTATATTTTCCACAGGTTAAAGAAAGGATATCATAACCAAATCAGAATATCTTAGACCTTCTGTATGTAACTTTTCTGTTGTTGACATTTATAAGCTCAAGCCAAAATTTATGGAGATTTATTTACAGAGAAATATAAGAATTCTGCTAAAGTATAAAAATTCTGGATAGCAAATGCTCCTCTTTCAGATCCAGGATAATTTTTTTCTGTGATCTTAATTTTCATCCTTTACGTTTTTTATTTTAGTAAATTTTAAGATGTGTTGTCAATAGTGTTAGCACAACATTTTAAGGTTTACTCTGTTTATTTGCATGTAAATGCCTCTCTTTTTATATCCCATGTAGAGAGTGGGAAAGTACTTTTCTCTCTGAATTTTATATACTACTCTGTTTGTGAAAACCACTTGCTCTCTTCACAGCGTGGCATTTGGACTGGATCTGCGATCACACCCCCACACATAACGTGTGCTCCCCACCTCCCTACACTCTTCCCATTTTTGACTGAATGGGACAATGTTTTTGTAGTTAATTAAAGTATGTTAATAAGCAATCCTCTCATTTGTTTGTATTTCTACAAGTCCTATTTGAGATGTTTATACATCTCTCTGAGGCAGACATCTAAAGCGTGTGTGTTAAAATAACCCGTTCTCTCCTCCCTCACAACTAAAAATTACCTGGTATTCCCCTAATAAATTGACATAGGAATTTGAGATTATCTCATATTACAGTTAAGGTTCAAGTTGCAGTTATCTCCTTCACCCAGACACATGAACAATGAAGAACATATCTCATTATATGCAGATTTTCTATGTGATCTCTGAATGGTTTTCTTGTTTTTATTTCTACAAGTCCTATTTGTCTTCCCAACGAGACTAGTTATCCTTAGAGAAAATGTTAAATCTCTTCTATTTAATTTACCTCATATGGCACTTAGCAAAATACTTTGCCATTAGGTTTTCATTTTTAAATGTCATTTCTAGTCTGTATTTATACGAAAGTAAGATTTGTAATAATTTCATCATTTTAAAATTAATTTTTCTATACCATTGAAATTAAAAATGATGAGACATTCTCACAGGTCAAAACAGGGACAGTAGATTTCAGGACAGTTTCCTCAGTAGCCTCGGACCAATTCATTTTTCCCTGTTACCTCCACCCGCCTTTTTATTTTGCTTGTAATTTTCTAGCAACTTTATTTTTTTTTATTTTCCACTTACATTTCATGTTTCATTTCTTTCGAACCCAGCATGGCACAGAAGCCCTCTAATATCCATCTTAAACTGGTCTCTAGTAGGCTAAGATTGTGAGGACCCTCGTCAAAACCTGTGATGCCCAGGGCTCCCAAACGCCGGGCACAAATGCGTCTTCCAAACAGAAGTAAACGTGGTGCACTGGCCCAAAGGCTCCAAGAGGCAGTTTGAATTTGCACTGCAATTTACATCCTTGACACGGCCAGTCTGGAGGGGGAGAGTAGTGTGAGGGAGTAAAGTTGAAATTGCCTCCTATTAGCTCACCCTTTCAACATTAAACAGAGACTAAGAGCGAAACGGTTCCAGCATTTCACCACATACCCGTACATTTCTTCAGATGCAGGGAAGCTGAGAATGCCGTGTAAATAGGTCACTGCAAATGCAGCAATTTAGGTTTTTTCAATCAAAGTAAGAGACAAACCAGTATGATTTCATTTCTATTAACTTTTAAAAGTTTACATCAGTTAAAGTATGTATGAAGGTTAAAAAAATCATTTTTTTTTTCCATAAAATTCAAGAGCAACCAATTTCACCATTGGGTAAAAGTAAAAACTGGGGTTCTTTTTTAAATTAGTCCAAAGTGGCATTTAAGAACTTAGTGGTAGGCTGCTGTGCTGACACCAGGACAAACCAGTGTGTAGGGCTGGGTCTGGTTTTGTTTTGGTGTTGGTTCGGTATTTGTTCTGGTTTTGTTTTCTTTTCAGTATCCAGTGCTCATGGATTAAGTTCTGGAAGTATTCCAACTGTAAGGCCTGGATCTGTTCAGATTCCACCACGGATCTGCTCCGTGGATGCTGGAGGGTGAAGCACGTTTTGCCGGACCCAGGTCGGCTACCTCTCAGTCATCAAGGTCAAAAAATCCATCCTCCCCTCCTTGGTATTCCATTCCTGGAAATCGATTCGGTACTGCAAGGTACCTCCAATCCCACCAAATCCTTTCACAAATTGGAGTCCTTCTTGTGACTCATCTGTGAGAATTTCCAGTGTAGCTCCAAATTGTTTTATTGTTGTTAGCAAATCATTCCAACAGGGGCACACTCTCAATAAGCTCATGTTCCCGACCCGTGCCTTGGTCTGTGCAATGAGATTTATCCTTCTCTTGTCTGGAGTTACATAGAGAAATTTCTCGTCTTCTGTGCCTTGGCAATGAAGAACATATCTCATTATATCCAGATTTTCATAGACCGTTAGAATCTCTGCAGCTCCCATTTCCAAAGCCTTTAGTGTACTTTCAATGCCAAAGCAGTGCTTGCTGGCTGATTTCATCAAAGTATTGTCCTATTAATTTCTTCTCTTGAATAAATTTCACATTGGAGAGGACGTCAGTAGATAACTTAATAGCTTGGTTGAATCCATTTTCACCACCATAGGATATATCAACTAATTTAAAAACTTTTGATTGCAACCTCTGATCAAACATATCAGATTGACTTAGTTCAGTTTTAAAGTCAGCTGATCCAGCTAAAACGAGACCAGCCACATTCACTTTGTCCCCAGAAATAAACAGCTGCACAGCAGTCTCTGCTACTTTCTGAACACAGTTGTGTCGCTTTTCCATTCTTAAACGGGCAAAACACAAGGTTGACTGACCTCTTCTAGCATGATTCTTTGGAGCTCCACGGTGAATTTGTGTAGGGTGTCTCTCGTGTTTCCTCGGAGAGTGCCCCAAAGTGCACAGCTACCATCTAGGACAATGAATCTGAACTTGCTATCCTTGGAAAGTAGTGCTGCAAGAGCCTCTGTATGGAATTTGTTGTCACAGAAATGCAATGAACTATTAATTGGTGTGAAAGGGTCAAAGTCAATGTTGACTTTCTTTTCCTTTCCTTCTTCTGTTACAATTGTTCCACAGTGAATGACCAGACCATTTGGAGGTACTTGGTTATAAAGTTTGAGCCTCTCTTGTACAGATATAATGGCTTCCAGGACTGAAAGACAGTTGACTGGTGACTTAATGTTAAATGCAGTTTCAAACTCATCTGCTAACATTTTTGCCACTTTAGAATGTGCTGGAGTGTAACATCCTGAGATAACAACCTTATTGGAAGGAACAATCTGAACTCTATTCCTCTTTCCCCCAGACACAGAATATACTTCAATGTCTTAGTCCAGCATGTCATGGTGCCTGAGGTAGCCAGCACCCTGTGCCAGCTGCTTTGTGCAGCTTCTCAGCTCAGCTCAGGTGGGGCACTCACAGCTATGACTCCGACTGCTGCAGGGAGCTTTCCTGATTTGGAGGGCACCAGCTTGCAATAAAGCCTCAGCTTCTGTTGTCCCTTGCTGCCTGTATATAATAAACCCACTCTGTGTCACTTGCTATGTGCCTGGGTGTTATGTCTCACTGGATATGGCCAAATTTGTAGCCAGTACACTAGTGAATCTACTTCACATTTAGACAAACTATATCATTTAAAATAAATCTGTAATAACTCATGCATAATAAAATATGATTTATCTTTCAAATATTTTCATCCATTCTTTTCTCTAAGATTATTTTAATGTACTTGAAATCATAGCCAACATTTATTTGTTTTTCTTTTACTTCTTTAAGATTGGTTAGATTATTTTTAAAAAGTCAATAAGTGATAATACTTGCATAATAGCTTATTACTTATAATGCATTACATTCATTGGAGCAAATTTGTTGGAGGGTAGGTGTATGTGTGTACTGGGAATTCAGGTTGGCCTCAATGTTGCAATGCAAATCTAGATTACTTGTGTGACAATTAGAACAGTCATCATACAGCACAAAAAGAAAATGTAACAATAATGAATGCCACTTAGCAAGACATCTCCTCATCAACACAAACACAGCTGCGAGACACTGATATATCATAGCTATTAAACCTCACTGAGTTGTTTGTACAGTGCTGCCAATGGAAGTGCATGGCATCGAGTTCATGAACTTAATTGTCAGACCTCTGTTAGATGACAGCTCTGATGGTCATTCCAAAAAAAGCAGTTCCAAAATTGCTTTGAAGAATGGACTAAGCACTGGCCTGCATGCTTAGTTTCCCCAGGGGAGTATGTTAAAGGTGACAGCAGTGGCCGGTAGTACTCAGCAATGAGATAGGTGTGTAGCATTTTTTCTAGGATGTGTTCACAAACTTAATTGTCATAACTCCTTAAATATAGATTCAATGATGTTTTTTGGTATGTGAGAATTTTATATAGAATAGATTTCCAAGAGTGAGAATAGTGGATCAAAATTTGTTATTTTTCAAGCTATTGGAACTAATATATTAGGGCACATAATTGTGAATATACGTGCTTCAGAAATCTCTTTTGGATGTGCTTTGGTGAGAATGTACTGTTTCACCAGTAAGACTCCCCTCATTTGCTAACTTTTAATAGTTTGTTGATGCATCAGTGGCCCCTGAAGATGCAAAGAGATATGGGACCCAATAGGAATAATGGAGACATTAATTTTAGAGATTGATTTTAAAAGAGTATCTGGTTTAGAAATAAAGATGTTTTAATTGGCAGTTAAAGTGCTATGTAGAAATCATTATCGAGGGTTTCTGGTTTCTTTTATTTTCTTAATAATTCTCTAGCTCCAAACCACCAGAACTGAGGCCCATGCTGATAGATATCTTATTCATATTCTCCTGCACTCTGCCCTTTGAATCCTCCTTAAAATGCCAAAAAAATCCCAACTAAGAAACCATCTTATTTGGTCACAATCCAAAGGTTTCAATGTATTAATCTAAAGCTTCCTGGATAGATATTTGGGCTAATGACCTACTTTAAATTGATTTCACAATTTAAACTCCAACACGAATCATTGACTCTTCCATAAATTTCTTTTCTTTGTACAATGTAATTTATTAGAGAGAAGCCAACATGATAATTATTTTAGAAAATGGCTAAATATAACTTCTTTGTGCAGATATGCTGTATGTATTTGCAAAGCAGTGCATGGTGAGAAAAAGGGTAAATGACTAAAATCAGGCTTCAACTTCTCAAATGGTTTAGGTATGTACCTATGCCTTTGATTCTATTATTTAACAATAAAGCCTGGTTAATTTTTCTAATTAGTGAGGGGTCTCACTCTTGCTCAGGGTGGTCTTGAACTCCTGAGCTGAAATAATCTGCCTGCCTCAGCCTCCCTGAGCAGTGGGATTATAGTTGGAAGCTCCTATGCTTGAGCATTAATGCTGTATTTGTGCTTTGTGTAAATTTCAAGTCTTCTGATGGTTTGGGCGATCCTAAGAGATAGGTGAGTCACATGTTCCACTTTACTGGCCTAGATACTGAGGCTTGAAAAATTAACAGAGAAAGAACAATACCTAGTGAATATTGGGGTTGAATCCCCCAAACCCTTGCTTTTGCAATCTACATCCAATCTTTCTAATAAATTTTTATTTTGTTTAATTTTTCTAGGAAATAGTAGTGTATTATTTATGTTGGGGTTAATATGTTGTTATATTGTTATATATAAGTTATATTGGGGTTAATATGTTATTATAAATATAGTTTAAATCATGTACTGTAGAATTATTGTAAAATGCTTATCTTTTTGAATGGTGTGTTCTATTCCTCCTTGGCACTGCCTACAGCTCCAAGGCTCTCTGAATGGCACTCCATGGGTGCCTGTGGGATTTCACAGAGGTTCCCTTTTGGAAGCAACATCTCTGTGCAATCTCTAAGCTGCTCCCTACGTTAGGACTGAGACTTGTGTGGGTTGGGAGGCTCTGTTACAGCCAAGATCATAAAAGCTTATCTCAGAATGTGGGAAAAAAACAAACAAACAAACATTTCTTCTCTGTTTCCCCAATTCCAGGAACTTTTCTGGACTTTTAGCTGGTCAGTTCCTAGCCAGGGAAGTTGCCCTGAAGCCTCCCCTCTTCCACCTTTGTGCTTCCCTGCTGAATCTTCACATTCTTCAAATAGGTCAACTGTGGGTGTCTGTCTCATTCTGTGTTATGCTTTATATTTGCATTGCGCTAAAATCTTTGCTAGTGTTTTTTTCCCCCCTCTGAACATACAAATATATAGTCTTCTCATAACTTGAATGTGAATACTTGTTTTAGTTCTTATATTTACTTTTATGACCGTAACTTTGTATGTTACTATATTGCTTTTCACAGCATCCATTATTTTTTCTAATAGCAGAAATTAAAATTAGTGTGTCACTTCTCCCCCTTTTTGCCTTTTCATTACATTTAAGATGAGCATATTATTTTTAAAAATATATTTTATGTTAAATATATGTAAAAGTTCATTATTTATCTATTTACCTTTAATTTTAAGAGATGAGATGATCAATCAATAATTTATAACTTTTCCCTCACCCTCCTCTTCCTATTTACTTAAATACATAAATTTGGCATTTCCATGAGAAGTTAGACTTACCATCCACATTATTGAGCCTTGCTTTCATAATAAAATATAACCCATATTCACATAAAATTATTTAGAAATGTTTTAGTTTATTATTTAAATGCTTTTTGAGTACTTTCGATGAATGCTCCACTATCCTCTAGCATTGAATATTGCTGTAAAGTTATCTAAGCCGGCTTCATCATCCTTTTTTTTTGTTTGTTTGTTTTTTGTTTTTTGTTTAATTTTTGGATTAATGTGAGGGCACATACGTTTAGGTTACATTGTTTGAATTTGTAAGGTAAAGTCCAAGTTGCAGCTGAGTCCTTCACCCAGGTAGTGTGACATACACCCCTACATTGTACCCTTTGGGTGGGAATTTACCAAATCCCTTCCCCTACCTTCTCAAATTAGTGTTTTTCCCTTGCTATGAGATTGGTAGATCAGTTTCAACATAGTACTGAGTACATTGAATGTTTGCTTTTCTATTCTTGATATAATTTACTTGGAGAATATTTTCTAAATCCATCCAGGTAACTACAAAAGATGCAAAGTCTTCATCTCCATTTTAAAGGTTGAGTAGTATTCCATCTTATACACATACCACCCTTTATTAATCCATTTTTGGGTTATTTCCACATCTTTGTAATTGTGAATTGAGCTGCTATAAATATTCAATTGCAAATTTCCTTTTGATCTGATTGTTATTTCTTTATGTAACTTCATTGTTTTGCTTAGACACCCAAACAAGCATTCTTTTTTGAAAGTAAGTAATTTTATGAGAGGGCATACTATTACTAACCATCTGGGTCAAATTTGTATGGACCACTGTATGTCCTTTTAATCTGTACATCCAAATCATTTTTTAAATGGAAATACTTTCTTGAATTACATTTGTAAACTTCTGTGTCATTATTGTAATATTCTTCTTTGGGAAAACCCATTACACAGACCTTGGATTGTTGACTGTATCTGGTAGTTGTATTTGAGTTCTTGCATCTGTGGTTTCTAGTCTTCTTATAGATTATATTGCTTTATAATTTTTTGTTACATTAGTAACACAATTTTTATTTGTTTCACCAAACATGCTTTCTTAGGAGAATTAATCTTTAATATATTTGTTTTCTAGCAGCTTTCCTCAAATTTAGTAAATATCCTATCCTGGTTCTGTTTGAACTTGATATTATGCACTTGAAAACAGTGAATTTGGGGGAGGAGACCAATTTGCAGCATATCTATAAGGACAAGACAATATCTATTTCCAGATTGAATATGTGGTTTTGTTTGTTTCGTTTTTAGTGTTTACTTCTTCCCTATCAATAGGTATAGCCCAACCTAAGGTCATATTAACGACTTGAATCTCTCCCCACCTCTCAGCAGTCTTTTAACCACATGGTTGTTTTCATTAACGTACATGTAGCCTGAGTGATTTCCTCATTCAGCTCCTTTGTGTCTATTATTTCAGTATTGTTCAAATTCTAGGGAATGTTTCAATGCTGAAAACTAGAGTTTTGGCTGCCTCTCATCCTAGTGTATTTTACTTTGCTAGACTTTTCCAGAAACTGTAGCTGAAAGCAAACTCTTTTCTACTAAAACTACTGCGCTTAGAAACTGTCCCACCTATGTGGTCCCTTATTTCTTTGAAGATGGTTTCCTGTCTATGCTCACTGTCGTTTTGATGTAGTTCAAAACAGACAAACAGGGGAGAACAGCAACCGACGGCTTCTAAGTTAGCGCCCCTTTCCACCTGCCGTCTGCGAGTCTCAGCCGCGGTGGCGCCCTGCGCTGCGACCCCTGCGCTGTTGCCGACACTCTCTCCCCTGATCTCTTCGAACCAGTCTCTTCCTATCAGGGTCTTCCGAGAGGGGGCGCTAGAGACCGACGCACAGTCACCCTGGCAGCTGATGCTTGTTCTCACCCTAGGCTTGTTTCCAGTCGGCCTTGCTGTCATCTACAGCACTGCATTCTCAGCAACAGCAGCTCATGCTAATTTTCAGCTCCGGGGTCAGCTTCATTGCATGCTTTCCTCAAAGATCTAAAATCTCCAGACTTTGCAGGTAGCCCGCTCTACGTTCTTGGAACGCGGGAAGCGCCTGACCAGCTGACCACGGGCCTCCTCCTGGAGCCCAGGCAGCTCCCAGGCGCCTCTTCCTCTGTTTCCAGGTTCTGCTGTCCCACAACTTTCCTTGTTTTAGTAACCCCGCGACTTCTAGCTGCTTTGAAATTATTTGATTGCTGTATCAGTATTCCTGTTTGCTCTTATAACTCTTCAGCCAACTCTCCAAACTGAGTTACTTAATTGCCTAACATACTTTCTATTCTCCTGAGAAGAACTTGAGTTATGTATTCTTTAAAAGATGTCTCTCTTTGATTTAAAGAAGCAGAACAGATAGTTATTTTTTCCTATTAACTATTCATAGTGCCTAGCAACAGAGGTAAAAGTAAGAAATTCTTAATCTCTAAATGACTCAGCAGCCTGTATCACCCTTATGGAATGGAGATTAAACGGGTTAAAAGACTCATTCCGCAGTAGGCCGGAGTCACCTGTAGTAATATCTCACTTGTCACCTGTGTGATGCCTCCCTTCGCTCAACTTCAGACTGGACAGAAGACGATGCGGCTACTGGTGCTTTTCTTTACTATAGTGTCAGATTATTTTCTGAAAAGAGAAATGATAATACCAAATACTAAGATTACAAAGATGTTATATTTCCAATTTTCTGTACTATGAGTGTTTCCATCGCTATTTTCTTGTTTCTGCTTTCTAAGACAGGCTTGAACTTTTTCTCAGGCTATCTTAAATACTAAATTAAAATTTGAGGTATGACACACAGTCATTCCACATCATAAAACATATTTTAGAAATTCTTATCCTAGCTCTTTAAAATATCTGTGAAATGTATAAATAATCAACCAGCATTCATCTAAAAAGCCTTCATGTTGAAGTGGTACAACTGTCTGAGTTGAAGCTAATATAGTGACCTAAACAAAACCAAATTCACAACTTCATGAATTACACAGCTGTAATGGAGTGAGGAGTTTCACAGTGAAGCCAGTTACCACACCTGTGATATTCTACTAGCACTAAAATCACTGAGCAAACTAAACTGATGACTATCTAATTTTTGATGACTCCATCCAGGGAATTAGGTTCAGCTACATAATAGGATAATTTAATATATGTTGAAATATTAAATTTATATTGACAAATACTATCTTTTGTCCCCTCTATAAACTGTTATAGAAAATAGGTTGATTGGTGTATTTATAATACTGAAAACCTTTATACATGTTTTTTTAAACCGAAAGTAAATTATACTGTGATTTCATCAAAGACAGAGTCACTTCTAATGGTCCAATCCTGCCATGAGATATGTAACAAAAGAAGACAAATGTGTACAGTTCACTGAAATGTCATATTTTCCAAGATATTAAATGGGAAAAATTGTTTATAATATCAAGGAAATGATTTCTGAAGTAAATTGATGAAGATTGATAGAAAAAAAAGAACAAATTTAACACAAAGTTATAAACCAGAACTTTACAATGTTCATGGCAAAATATGACAGAAAGACCCAACCATGATGTTCAAAGAGGGTTTAAAGCAATTTATATAGAACTAATTTTAAAATAGCTTACTAAAAATTACAAAAATCAAATTAAAATACTATTTCTATCACCCAATGGGGAGGACAGAAATAGTGTTTTAATTTGATTTTTGTAATTTTTCATAAGTTATTTTAAAATTATTATTTCTCTATAACTGGCTTTATTTTAAAGCATTTTTGTTATCATGATTGGACATTAACTAAAACTTTAAATAATATTTAGGATGTGCCATCCTCTCTCTCAGCGGCTTGCAGGGCTGCCGTCTGAGCGCTCTCTAGGACTTGGCAGCTGCCCACTGACCATGCCTTCAGACTGATGAGGAGGCAGACTTCCAGCTCAGGCTGTTTGCCTTTGGTTCAGCAGTCTGCTCCTGCAGTGGTTTCCACATGGCGTACATGCAGGAAGGTCAAAATCATCTTGGTCCAGGGATTTGGAACCTAAATTATTTACTAGAAAAAAAATTCATGGTCCTTGTGAAATATAAGACAGTATTATTGGGAAACTGCTATCTTAAAATAATTAAACTTCTACTCCAATGCAAAAAAAAAAAAGGCACTAATCATTGTGGAGCATATACACTCAAGCTTTAGAAGCTTGCCTATAGGGTTCGCTGCTATGGATGTCTGATACAATCTGGTTACTCTGAAAGACACCATACTTCCAACATATTTATTTGCAAATATGGAAAAAAATCAGATTATAAGAAATTGCAATTAATTTCATTATTATAAAGAAGTAAGGGAAAAATGTCTCTGTGAACGATGGATTCATTTTATATGGCAAATTGAATACATTCAGTATAAAGAATGGGAGCAATTGCAGATGAGTTGAGACAGAAAGCTTGTCCACAGCGTCTGGAGCATCTGACAGGCATTCAGTTATCGGTGTTGCCAGTTGTACTTGGGACTTGCCAAGGAGCCAGCTGCTCTCACGGCTCTCATGGCATTTCCATCGTATAGTAATCACTCTCCATACAACAAAAAGTCTGAATGCAAGAATAATGCTATTCTTGCTATATATTTTAAATGTTTTTGGTTTAAAAATTCTAATAAAAATTAAAACACATGCTTGAATACAAAATATGTTTAGAAGTTAATCTTAAATATTCCAAAACATGAAATTTTTTCAGTCCCTTCAACTATTTGAAAGATAGCTTAGGATTTCAATACATTCTTAAAAGCTTCTAAAGGTGGCTGAGAAGAATCTAAATGTTATCACAGTGAAAAATAACAGCATAAAGTTTCAACTTCACAGATGTTTATTTTTTAAATGGGTAAATCTTAAGAGAGATAACAAGCACAGATAGGAGAACCGTTACCTCCAACACAAAAAGGGACATTAGAATGAAACGGGACCTTGGTGTGTTCCAGGATAGGGAGATGTTGGAGTTTGCTGTGGGCATGCGAGAGAGGGGGAGGCAGGAGACTGAAGCCAAGTGGAGGATCCTGGCAGGACCAGAGTGCTGTGTTAAAGAGGCGTTTTGTCACCCCTGACCAGCTGACCACTTCCATTTCCTGAAACACTTCATACAAAATGTGGCTGTCTCAACGCCTGATATTTGGCTCCTTACTAACTCAGAGAGTATTTGTCCATCGTTCCTGCCAACCCCCCATCTCTCTCTCTCACACACCCCCCTCCGTCAACCTACTCAGCTTAGGCCTTCCTCAGTTTTAGCTCTGTAGCAATCTAGTTTTAGGCAAAAGTTAGTGACTGATTTACTTGCTCTAAGAACTGGCATGAATTTGGGAATTCAGTTGACAATGTGCTCCAACCATTTGCTCATCTTGTCATCATCATCATGGTCAACAACAACAATTAACAGGCAAACTCTAAAAATTAGTATGTGATCTGATGTAGAAACCACAGAGATATTTTCTGTATTTTGGACTAGATAAGCAGCATAGGCCTTCAGCACAGCAGAGGGGAGGGAGCGGGCATTCTCAACACATCACCAAATGTGCGTTTCTTGCCAATATGTCAGATGGGTGCCTCAGTGTAGATGAAAGAAAATTGCAAAGGTCGGGGCACAGCATTCATGTCAGAATAAGAACAGTATGTATGCAGCTCCGTTAATGCCATCAAATAGAATTTTCCATACTTCGTCTAATACTTTAGTGCTTGCATTTTGATATTGCTGATTTTTATATAAATTGTAACTCAAGTACACAGAGAAATGTTTATATTGAGCATTTGAGTCATTTAACTAACCAGATATCATAATATATTTTAGCAGAGATTGAAAATTACTTCATGAGGGCAAAAGCTGTTAAAGCTGCACATTTTGTCTGCTGTCCGGCTCTTTTCAACTAGAAAATAATACGTCATATAGCAGCTGCTCCTTTAGCCTAGAATGAGAAGAAGATGGATTAGAACTTGTGCTGTGCAGAATTCCAAGGTGGGCCCTCTGGCTGTCACTCCCTGAGGCTCCACCAGGATCATGTTACGGCATAAAGCGAAGGAATCCTAAAGACATAATGAGGGTTTCCAATCAATTGACCTTAAGATAGAGAGGTTATCCAGACGAATTTAACCTAATCACACTAGTCCTTTAAAGGTGGACAGATTGTTGTATGACTTGGTTAAAGGGGAAATGAGAAATTCCACATGTGAAAGAAATTCAATGGAAGGAAGATTCTCCATCTCTGAGGTGGAGGAGGTCAGGAAACCAGGATCTGAGAGCCAAACCTAGGAAATTAGAGTCGCTCCTGGCTGACAGCCCTCAAGAAAGAGAGTTTCAAGCTGTAACTGTAAGGATCTAAATTATTCCAAATAGTGAATGAACTTGGATGCAGGTTCTTTTGCTGAGCTTTCAGGTAAGAACCTAAACTGGCCAGAATTGTGAGTTTGGTTTTGTGAGCCCTTAAAGAGAAAACCCCTTTGAGACTCCCAGATTTCTGACCTATAGAACTGTGAGGTGATAAATAAGTGAGGTTTTAAGAGACTATCTTGGTGATATTTATTAGTCAGTAACAGAAATGCAATGCAGCATTCCATCCACCAACACAAAACGTAAACAAGAAAAACAAGAAAGGAATATTGTAATAACCATTGAAATATAAGGGTATTTTGTTATTTTAAAGACCTAATTAACAGGGTGGCACCTGTGGCTCAAAGGAGTAAGGCGCTGGCCCCACCCATATAATGGAGGTGGCAGGTTCAAACCCAGCCCTGGACCAAAACTGCAAAACAAAACAAACAAACAAACAAACAAAAAAAAACTAATTAGTGTGTTATATCTTCCTACACACACACAGAGTGCTTTAGTGCCAGTCTATAAATGACATCATAATAAAATTACTTCTATTTTATTTTGCATTTTAATATATAAAGAAGTGAAATTACTTATTCACTCAGTCATTTCGTGTGGACATTTTTTGTAATAAAAAGGGACTCCGTACTACTTTTTATGGTCATGTGCTTTTACAGTGTGTGGGTGCTGTTCACTATATTTTTACAGAAACAAATCCTTTGGAATAGATAATATTTTCACACTTGTATCCATCATCATAATCTTCTTCATCATATAGCCTTATTACTATATTATATTTAAATCATTTGTAATCTTTTTTATGACGGTCATTACGTCCCCTGTTTTGCACACTCACACTCGCACCCAAACACATCAGTCCTGGTCGTTTTAAATGTTACGTCAAATGTTGCTAGCTATCTTTCATTTTGTTTTCTGAATCTATGTTCCTTCTCTTATTTTTTAATGGAGAAAATATGACTTTCAAGAAATGATATTTAAGTAATTACTCTTTCCTGTACCTTCCACAATTTCTGTTGGTATTTCAAACAGCACTTGGAAAGTTCGCATTTTAAAGCCGGAGCAGCTGTTCAGTGAATGTTCACAGAGCCAACAGGCGAGTCTGCTCTCAATAGGTTTGTGTAACAAATAACTGCAAAGTTGTTCTGCATAAATGAGAAGTCCACGGCCAAGTATCAAGTCTATATGTGAAATTTAGGTCTGACACTAGAAAAGATGCCTCCGGGTGTACAGATCCAGGGCACAGAATGAGGCAAACAGGGAGAGACGTGGAACCCGTGAAGAGTTCACGGCATTTTTCATACAGATGATTCACGGGGTTGGCTTGAGTTCAACATCATTAATCACCACTATCCTCAGTAAATTCTTACAATTCCTTTGAGGCAAATGTCATTTTTTTTTCCTATTCAAATCGTTATATGCCTGGTTAGAGTGAACTCAACTGCCTTCCTCTGGATAGTGGATATGTCTTTATCAGGATGTTCAAGAGTTTTGATCTGAACAAACAAAAATTACTGTAGAAAAATATCTAATTTTTAGGAAATCGAACATACACATAAAACTTGTATTCTTGGCCAAATGGAGTAGCTCTAACTATATTTTCTGTTATGGAAGTAAAGTTCCTTTGCAGAGAAATGACTAAGAATGTGTATCATGCTGGCCTGGCCTGCTCTGCTTGGTTGCTTTTTATCAGGAGGGGTTTGAAAGTGAAAGGCAGCAAGAGAAGGTATAAACTTTCTACCTCCTTGTGTGAAGAAATGGAATGGTACGTTAGAACCTCAATTTCAATGGCATATTTTATTTTATTATTATCGCCATGGAACATTATCTTACAACTATAAAAGTAAATGTATGGTATTTGCCTGTAGACTATTTTAACGTCCAAGCCCATGAATTTTGAACCATGAAAACCGAATACAAAGACCTCAGCTCATGATTCAATCTTAGGGCACTCTGACTCCATCCATCATGTTATTTCTTATGACACAGTAAGCAGCTAGAACATAATGTATCACTCAGCTAATTCTGAGGAAATAGCAGAGGATAAATCATATGTGAGAGGTTGATAATTTTACTTAAAAAAAATCAAGTGACTGGAAAACTCCACAACATTCTCCTCAGAGTTACTTGTTGAAATCTCACCAAGATGCCCTTTAGAATTCCAATTCATTGAGGATAATACACCTCATTTTATGATTTGTTCCATTAAATAGGAATAAAAAATTTACAATATTTTTATGTGAAAAATGTGAGTCTGTGTAATATGAGTATTATGCTAAAGTGATGGTGGTTTTTTCCTCTTATGAAGAATAAAGATTTAGGTCTAAGCCAAGGGTAGGAGGGAAGGATAAACAAGGTTAGCCATCCCTAAACTCGTGATTTTCGTTTTTTTCCCCCCCTCTTCTAACATAGAAGTCCCTGAGGCTCCTTGAAGTTACTTTCTTCAAAGAAAATTTGCCACTGAATCCCTTCCTCTATCTCAACAAATTTCAAATGACTGCTATATAATTATATGAATAATAGACGCATCTAAATGCAATTAAATGTTGAGAATAGGGCAGCCCCTGTGGCTCAAAGGAGTAGGGCGCCAGCCCCATATACCAGAAACGGTGGGTTCAAACCTAGCCCTGGCCAAAAAAAAAAAAAAAAAAAGTTGAGAATAAGCTCCTTGTCATAAACACAAATTTTAATACAAATGCGGTTCTCAGGTCTTCATTTATTTTGATATTGGACACCTTTTCTAGAGGCAAGGTAAGGACATCCTCACAAGTAAGGAATATCTATTCTCCTTCCAAAACATTGTGAGGATAAGACCATTTATTTTGAAACAATAAACACCATGCTAAGTAGTATATAAAGGACTTGTAATATTATGCATGGCTTTAAAAAAATATATTAGTTCATGTTTATTGAGTGTCTATTATGTGTCAGGTATTAAAGGTGATCCCTAGATAAAAAATAATGAATGAACTATTTATCTCAGGGAAGCTTACCACCTAGTTAGGAAGGAATACAGACAACGCAACGCAATTTCAAACTCTGGAGTAGAGTGACAGTGGTGGTGGTAAAAAAGACTGCAGGGGAGCTATGACAGCAATAGACCTATTAGGATTGGTGATGGGAGTTGTGGTCAGTGAAGCAATCACAGAGGAAAATGGACTTATCCTGAATTGAATGATCGGTTCGTATTAGTGTAAGAAGAAATAGGGAAGTGTAGGGAGAGAGAGGAGGCCATGAAGACGCAGGAGAAAATCAGCCCTTGGATGTCCTGTCTGCAGAAACAGTGGACCTGGAACCCAGGACCCTATAATCATATCTCAAAACTTAGTGCTTCTTATCTTCTCACTTTCACTATATTATATTATTTTCCTTTGTTTGTTGATTTTATATTCTTATCTTCTCCATGTTTTCTGGCTACTTTTTGGCCTACTTAAAAGCCAGAAAATGTAGGTGAGGCAGAGGAAAGACAGGAATTAATGTAACCATGAATTCTAACACTTTGATGTTTTTAAAATGAAGATAATCTAATAAACATGCTAATGTTTTATAAGGAAAGGTGCATAGAGTTCCATCCCAGGGACCACACAGATTTTGGAACGTATCCTTTCTTAATTAACACTGACAAATCAATAAAAGAAATTTGCCTTGACTTGCCTTCTCATGACTTATAAGTTACCTTTCAATTTCTACTCAGGGAAATAAAATAAATACAATAATTTGTGCTTATTTTCTTTCTCCAATTTCGGAGGAAGTTCAGAGACAAGCCATCAGGTTTCATGTTTGCTATACACAGCACCTGGACTATCAAGGAAAAAAATGCTCTATCTATATTGATTTCTTTACTGAAAGCAGATCCCAGAAATAATTTATGAGCTTACAAAAAATATTTTTTTCCAGACCAACCCAAGATGAAGCATATAAAATTTTGATAAATTCACCAAAAAACCCTGATAATAGGCACATTTATTATATTTTTTAAAAATCAATAAGTCGATGTCACTACACTAAGTTCTATGTTGAGAAATGCTTTATCATTCTACATTTCTTTATGTGTACTGACTGTGCTATCACGGGTACTTAGGGAAACCACTTTTGTTCCTAAAGATAGAAGGGCTTTATTTAATACAGGTGGAACAGTAAGTATGATCAATGTAAATTTCCAAGCACAGATTGTGCAAGCTGCTGGTGCTGGTGCGTGCCTTGTGTGTGTGGATGTCTGTGTGCCAAATGTTGTATCTGTTAGCCCAGAGACACCAGCAGGAATGGACATCAGATAAACACTCAAAAGTTAATGAGAACGCAGCGTCTTGACTTACGGTGCAACATCAGTTTAAAAAATGAATGAAAGTAAAAAAATGATGAATGAAGTTTGCATGAATTTTAGGTTTCAAATGTAAATTCCCCTAGAAATTCAAAATGATTACCACTTAGTTGCATACTTTATTTCAGTTTTTATTCTTACTTTGTGTAAACTCCATAGCATTTTGGGAAATACCAAAATCCAGAATAATGTATGAATGCATTCCAGTGGAATAACTAAAGCAATTACTAAAAATATTTGACCCATAAGACGTGAAAATATGGGTGATACATGCAGAAGTAAGCACTCACACTTGATAATTAAATGAAGGCTGATGAACCTACACACCACCACGTGAGCTCCAATATTGTCAATAATATTAAAGCCATTTGAATGTTCCCCAAATTTCCTATGTATTCTGGGTACAAATATCTCAGTTATAGCATCTGGAAAATACCATCCACAAATGTGTAGCTTGTCTTTTAATTTTATTTGTGGTGTCTCTTAGTGAATAGAAATCTTTAGTTGATAATTTTTATTTATAGTTCATTTTAATTTTCTTTGTTTAAGAAAATAAATTCTGGTGGCGCCTGTGGCTCAAAGGGGTAGGGTGCTGGTTCCACATGCCAGAGGTGGTGGGTTCAAACCCAGCCCTGGCCAAAAAAAAAAAAGAAAGGAAAAGAAATTCTGGGTGGCACCTGTGGCTCAGTGTGGCACCTGTGGCTCAGTGGGTAGTGGGTTCGAACCTGGCCCCAGCAAAACTGTAACAAAAAATAACCAGGCGTTGTGGTAGGTGCTATAGTTCCAGATATTTGGGACTATGAGGCAAGAGAATGGCCTAAGCCCAGGAGTTGGAGGTTGCTGTGATCTGTGACACTACAGCACTCTACCGAAGGCAATAAAGTGAGAGTCTGTCTCAACAAAAAAATAAAAGAAAAGAAAAGAAAAGAAGAGAAATTCTTCCCTAACCCAAGGATACAAAAATAGTCCTCTGAATTTCTAGATAATTAAATATTTTGTATATTGTTTGGGATCATTGAGGGTACAAAGAGTTAGGTTACACTGAATGCATTTGTTAGATAAAATTCCTCTTATAATTGTGTTCTTCCCCCAAGAGTTGTGTCTCACACTGTGACCCCCCTCTTCCCCTCTCCCTGTACCCTCACTTCACTACCCCCTCCCCCTTGTATTAGCTCATCTACTGCCTTCATATCAGAATTGAATACATTGGATTCTTGCTTCTTCATTCTTGTGATGCTTTACTAAGAAGAATGTGTTCCACCTCCATCCAGGTCAATAAAAAAGATGTAAAGTCTCCATTTTTTTAAATGGCTATATATGTGGAAATAACTTAAACATTCTCTTTTTCATGTTAAAATATTTAGCATATAATGAATTAATTTTGATTCATTATATTTTGTTGTCAGTTGATGGATACATTACATGCATGGATCAATTTCTTGCTAGTTTTGTATATCCAATTGCTTGAGCATCATGATTGTTAATTTTCTTTAAAAGTAAACCTGTTTGATTTTGATGCAGGTGTATTGGTTCAATAAATTAGTCTTTATGATATCAAGTAAACTCATCTTTGAAATGCAATATTGCTTCATTTATTTAGATCGTTCAGAACATTTTATATTTGATCCTAAAGGTTCTTGAATATTTTTAATAATTATAGTTCCTTATACCTTGTAATTTTATCATTGTTGTTAATTTTTGAAATGTTTTATAACATTGTTATTAATAAATAGAAAAATAATTTATTGTTTATGCTAAAATCTATAACCTTACTAAATTCTAAAATAACTCAAATAATTATAAATTGTCTAACAATAGGCTTTAGTGGTTTTATATAAGTATTCATATATGTCTCTGAAGATGATGATATCTCAAAATAATAAAGGGCATATATGACAAACCCACAGCCCACATCACAGCATATGGAGAGAACCTCAAAGCATTTCCTCTCAAAAGTGGAGCATTCCAAGACCTTCACTGCTGTTCAACATCCTGCTGAAAACCATAGCCAGAGAAATCACAGAAGGCAAGAAATACAATAAGAAGCATCCACACTGGAAAAGAGGAGATCAAATTATCCCTGTTGGCTGATTATGTGATCTTATATCTAGAAAAACCAAAAGACAGCCTCAAAAAACTCTTAGATTTTATACATGTTTACTTTGGCAAAGTTTCAGAATACAAAATCAACGTATAATAATCAGTACCATTTTTATATACTAACAATAATCTAGCTGAGAATGATGAAATCAAGAGGGTGTTCCCATATACAATAATTATAAAAAATCAAAATACTTAGGAATTTATTTAACAAAGATGGTGAAAGATCTTTATAAGGAAAACTTCCTACACCTGTAACCCCAACACTTTGGAAGGCTAAGGAAGGAGGACCATTTGAGGCCAAGAGTTTGACACAAGGTTGGACAGTATAACAAGATCACACCTCTACCAAAAATAGTTTTTAAAAATTAGCTGGACATGATGATGTACGATTATAGTCCCAGCTGCTCAGGAGGGTAGGCCAGAGGATTGCTTGAGCCCAAGGAGTTCAAAGTTATAGTGAGTTGTGATTGATTGGGTCACTCCACACCAGCCTGGGTGATAAAGAGAGAGCATGTCTCAAAGGAAAAAAAAAAAAAAAAACAAAAGAAAAGAAAAGAAAAGAAAGAAAGATATGAAACTCTAATTAAAAAAATTTGAAGAACACAAATACATGAAAATATATCTCATTCATGAATCAGGAAAATTAATATAATTAAATTGACCATATTTCCCAAGCAATCGACATATTCAATGCACTCAAAATGCAAACATCGTATTTCAAGAATTATTAAAACTAATCCTAACGTTCATATGGAACCAAAATAAAGAATAGCCAAAGCATTCCTAAGAAAAAAAGAATAAAGCTATAGGCATCACATTACCTGACCTCAAATTATACTACATGACTATAGTAACCAAAACAGCATGGTTCTGGAAAAAATACTCAGAGATCAATGAAACAGAATAAACAACCCAGAAAAAAAAGTCACATATCTACAGCTGACTAATTATTGAAAAAGGATTGCCATATGAAGAAGAATGAATTGGACCCATTTACCTCACCATATAAAAAAATCAACTCAAGATGAATTAAAAAATTAAATCTAAGTCCTGAAACTAACAACATACTAGAAAAATACTTAGGGAAAACTCTTCCGGACATCTAGACAAAGAATTCATGACTAACATTTCAAAAGTACAGGCAACAATACCCAAAGTAGACCAATGGGACTTAATTAAAACTAAAAAGCTTCAGCACAGCAAAGAGTAATCAACAGAGTAGATAGGCGACATGCAGAATGAGAGAAAATATTTGAAAACTATGAATCTGATAGGGGACTAATATCCACAACATACGATAAGCTTAAACAACTCCACAGTAACAAGAATAAATAAATAAAAACAATCCTATTAAAAGGCAGTCAAGGAATATGAATAAACATTTCTCAAAAGAAGACACCCAAGTAGTCAAGAGGCATGTGAAGAAATGCTTAACATCACTGATTATCAGAGAAATACAAATTAAAACCATAATGAGGTTTCATCCTATACCAGCTAGACTGGATATTATTTAACAAACAAACAAACAAACAAACAAACAAACAAAAAACCAGATATCACCAAGAATATGGAGAAAAGAAAACTCGAATACTTTGTTTGTGGGAATAAAAAATAGACAACCTCTGTGGAAAATGATGGAAATTTTTCAATGAACTAAAAATTGACCGATCATTCAATCCAGCAGTCTCAACACTGGGTATTTACCCAAAGGGAAAAAAAAAAATCATTATATCAAAAAGATATCTGCACTTGTATATTTATCACAACTCAAATCACAGTTGCAAAGATGGAGAATCAATGAATGGATAAAGAAAACGTAGCATATATACATAATGGTATACCATTCAGCCATAAAAATGAATGAGAACGTGTTGTTTGTAGGAATACTGATTGGAACTGGAGACCATTATCTTATGTAAAACAAGTCAGAAACAGAAAGACAAATGTTGCACGTTCTTGTCAGTAGGAGCTAAATGGCGTGCACACTTGCATGTAGCCATGGGCTATGAGATGCAGAAGGGGGAGGGTGAATGACAGGAAATTACTTAACAAGCACAATGATGGATAGGCTGAAAACTATGACTTCACCAGCGCGCAATGATGCATGTAACAAAATTATGCCTGTACTCCACAAATTTATATCATTCAAAATAACTAAACAAATATATTTAAGATTCATTCATAATAAGAGTTTTATTTTTTTCCCCTTACAGTTCTTCTTTCTTGCACTGAGACTTTTTGTGCATTTCTTATATAGATCTTATTATAATAATCTTTGTCTTGCTAATTTAAAGGAAATACTTCTAGTACTTTATCAGAGATAATTATATGTGCTGTGTGTTTTTATTAGAATTTAAGAGGCGGAGAAAGTTTATCCATATCTCTAATTTTCTAGGGGGTTATATATTGAATGGATCATGAATTTTATCACGTACTTTGTTTTAAACGTATATTGGAAGAATAACATGTATTTCCATTTTATAATCTGTTAGTAAGATGAATTATATTTATGAATTTTATAATGGAAAATCACGATTGAATTGCTAGGATATATTCCCATTATTTAAAAATATGTTGCTGCCAACATAGATTTTAGATTTTTTTGTATCTCCTCAGTGTACTGATTTAGTTTGCGTATGAAGGTACTATAAGACTTATTAAATAAGTTGTGTTTATTTTCATTATTCTATTGTCCTTGTGAATTTTCTTAGTTCTAATAAATATGAACTACTTGAAACTGTCTTAAAGTCACCTGTAAGAAATGTTTAATCGTAAGTTCAAGTTGTATAGTGATTATGAGATAATTGGCATTTCCTCTTTATTCTTTAGTTTTATTAAATTATTTATTTCAAAATATTTACCTATTTAATTGTAACATTTCAATCTTTATCGGTGTTATGGTTTTCCGTTAATAAATATTTATTCCATGATATACCTTAGTATATCCTTTTTTTTTGTTTTTAATTGCCAATCCTATTTTTATAATGCTTCTATCCCTTTTAAAAATCACTCTTGCTAGCTTTTTTATTTGTCTATTTTGCTTTATTTTTAATTAGTCTTTTCAATATGGTCAATGTTTTCATTTTGTAAAACCTTTTAATGGCATCTTTAAGGACCTACATTTTGGTAAGGATTTGAGGTTTCTTTGTCCAGAATCCCGAGAAAGCTGTTCACTTGAACTCACTTTCATTCTTCTAAATTTCCACAGATCCATGAGGCAAATTCAGGATCAGCTCTCCTGTATCTTTTGTGCCTAACATCAAAAGTACTTTCTTTATTTCCAATCTGATACTGCCATTTTTCTTGAGTGCAATCTCGTTTCAATGTGTACTGGTTTCCAAGTGTCAGTGTTTATGTCCCTGTTTTATGTTTATTTGTCTTTGGACATTTACTTTGCTTAAAACTGTACTTTATGAATCATCTATAGTTAACTTGCAGTCCAGTAAAAAGTTCCTTCAATATATCTTTCTGCCATACTGCTGGTGGCAGCAGAAGTTAGGTAAATTCGGAAAGTAATTTAACATGCAATAACTGAAACTTTAACTGTTATTTTTTGAAAATGTGAAAATAAAATTCCCTGCATTAAGAGAAATCTCTTTCCAAGGCTAATACCTTGCCAACTGTTTCATATCATATATATTTTAGCTCTCTTGATATTACCTAAAAGGGAAGGGAAAACTAACATTTATTGAACCCTCACAATGTGCCAGGTATTTTATTAGTTGATTCTCATTTGCCAACTCAGTAAATCCTCGGACCAACTTTATGACTCTTATGGTCATTTTTAATTTGAAGAAAGAGCAAGATGAAGAAATTTGCACAGGGTAATAATAATTTAAGAACTCAAACTGAGGTCTGTTTGACCTCAATGTTATTCTACAATACACTATTACTAGCTCTATTTTATAGGTCTGGAAATTGAGGCTTACGAAGTCTAAAAAGCAGATAATCTAGATAAAAATGGAACCCGGGTCTCTCTGATTCCAAAGTGCATGTACTTTCCAGCACATTTTGCTTCATCTATTCTTCACTGTGGACCATAAAATATAGATGACACCTCAAGTGTCTCATATCCTTTAACTCTCAAGCCTCTGAGAACAGCATTTTTATCATAATCCCTTTACATTGTGTGTTAACACAGACATTGACTAAGTTTAAACTACTATGGCACTGACTTTTCTCTTGCTCATGACATAGTATCACTGCAAAATTACTTTCTTTCTCTGTCACTAATGAAACCAGGAATTTCCCACATTCAATCATTCTAAGAGTTTTTCCTCTACTTCTTTTAATAATATTTAATTTCCTTATCCAGGAGCTTGAACTCTTTAATCTCCTTTATTTGTATAAGTCGTCTTCTTTTTAAACTATCACCAGCCTTGGTCCAGAAAAGTAATACGTGTCATTGATTTCAAATATTTTTTTAAAGTTTTATTAATGGATTCTGCAATTTTATAGTCAAATATGGAAAAGTTGTGTCATTTCTTCTACCTTTGATTTGTTGGTTTAGCTGGTTTTTATTTAAGAGTGTTAGCCCAAGAATGATTTCCTGGTAGAGGTATATTAGATAAATTATTTTACTTTTGTTTAATATTCTTCTCTACTGTAGATTCTTCATGTGCTTTATGGCTTATAGAAGTAAAGTAGAAGTCAAAATTCCTGGCATTTGAAATTTCTCCTAAAAATATAGAATATAGATTGGTATCAATACCATTATGTTATGAAAAACAAATATTTAAAATGGGATATATATTTTTTTTTATAATATTAACTAATTATAGTAGGAGTAATTTTATTAACTACATCGTGTCATCTCAAAGTTCATATATCAATTCTCTAACCCCCAATGTGACGGTATCTCTCTCTCTGTCTCCCTCCCCTCCCCTCCGTGTCCCCCGTACTATATGTGGATTCAGCCAGAAGGTGGTGGCCTGCATATTGGAAGAAGGCCCTAGCAGAAGCCAACCATTCTGGCACCCTGATCCCAAACTTCCAGATTTAAGACTGTAAGGAAATAAATTTACGTTTTTTATGTACTAGTCTATGATATTTTGCTATCAACACCCAGTAGACTATGAGAAAAAAAATATAGTACATGTATGTGTGTATATATATAGAGAGAGAGAGGGAGAGAGAGAGAGAGAGTGCGCGCGCATGTGTGATTTGTGAACTTCTTGCCATTAACATAACGGGCATTTGATGAATGTTTCTTATTTTTACTCTGTACAATGTAGTTAAATGTGACGATATCATAGACGTTAAACATTACAAATTCAAGACAAAATTCTGTAATTTTTACAGCCAAATATGGAAAAATCGTGTCTTTTTTTTTTTTTTTTTTGTCTCATTGTCTTTAAGAATGAAGGAAAGATAGAGATTGACAAAAGCTTGTGACTCGGCTCCTCATATGAACTTGTTAAGGACTATTATAGGATCGAAGAGGAATCTAGTGGCTAATGAAAGAATGAATTTTTATTGAAGGTGATTAAGAGAGTATTGTGTGTTTTCTCTCTTACATGTGCAGAAGCACCCAAAGCCAAACGAGAAAGTATTGATTAACTGCTTTTAGGGAAACAAAACTTTGCAAACGTAAAGCTAGTTATGACTGGGGCTTGGTGATAGGCAAAAATACTGTGGGCTCCCCTTGTTGCTTCAGAGCCAAGTCTGGGAGATAGCTCCTCAGAGAATTTGCACTTTACAGGTTGTTCAGAGTGCCAGAGACATGTCTAAGATATTAATTCTTAATATCTAAGAATTAGTCATAATTCAAAATAAATCTCTCTCCCACTTTTTATTCTTATTTTCCAGTAGCATATCTTTTCCCTTTGTTAATCATGTTAAATAAGCGTTCAATTCCTTTGAAAATTTTTTGTTTAATTTATTAGGAGAAGTAAGTCAAAATGTTCCACTCCAATGGTAGATTTTTCTGTTTCTGACACAAATATTATTTTAAAAATTATAGATATTGATATTATGATGTTAGACACAAGCACATTGAGATTTATTGTTATCTTCCTTGGTAGGTAGTACCTCTTAAAATAACACAAAAAATAGAATCTCCATTTTGCTCCCCTTTTCACCTTGCCCTATGTTTCTTGTGAACTTCTAAATTCCACAAAATGGTAATTTTGTTTTACATAATCAACATTCATTTAGAAGTAACCATCTACCTACTCCTTCCTGTATCTTCATCCTTCCATTTGAGACCATTTTCTTTCTGTCTGAAGAACTACATTATTGTGGTTTTGTTGATAGGTACTTTCACTACTTGTTTTTTCTTAAACTTTGTTGTACCTTCAGTATTAGAGGAAATATTCACTGCATATAGAATTTTAGAGTAACAGCTACTTCTTTTTCCTTTTAAAATGTCTTTTCATGTCTTTCCTTGTTTCTATTAATTGTGTTGAGTTGAGGTTAACCTTATTAGTTTCTTTTTGAAGTTAGTATGTCTTTTAATTTTTTTTACTGTTTTAAAATTTTTTCCTTTCATTTAAACAGACTAACCATCAGCGGTTATCATGCTTCTTTGAACTTAATCTTGTTTAGAATTCTATTGTTTCTTAAATCCGTTCTTTATGTTATTTTTATCTGTTTGGAAAAATTGCCATCTTTTATTGTTTTCTAACATTAATTCAACTTCATTGTCTCCTTTCCCACTAGGACTCTGATTGAAGATAAATTAGGTATTTTCACTGAATCCTATGTCTCTCTTTGATTTTTTTTTTTTTTTTTTTTTAAGACATAATATCACTATTTCACCCTGGGTAGAGAGCCCAGGCGTCATAGGTCACAGTAACCTTAAATTCTTGGGCTCAAACAATTCTCATGCCTCAGCTTCCAAAATAGCTGGGACTATAGGTACCTGCCACGGAGCCCGGCTAATTTTTCTATTTTAGTAGAGATGGGTCTCTCTATTGCTCAGGCTTGTCTTGAACTCATGAGCTCAGGTGATCCTCCAACCTCGACCTCCCAGAGTGTTAGAATTGCAGGCGAAAGCCACCATGCCCAGCCTATATATATATTTTTTTTTTCTTTTTTTTTGATACAGAGTCTTGTGTTATCACCTGGGCTATGCATATCTCAAGGCAACATCAAACTCTTGGAATAGAGTGATTCTCCTCTCTCAGCCTTCAACATAATTGGAGCTATAGGCATGTGTTACCATGCCTGGCTAATTTTTTTATTTTTTGTAGAAATGGGATCTTGCTCTTTCTCAATATCATTTCAAATTCCTGGCTTCAAGCTATCCTATCACCTCTGTATCCCAAACTGGTAAGATCACAAGCCTGAGCCAACATGCCCAGACCCTCATTGGTACTTTTAAGTTATTTCTGCCTTTTTACCTTTCCATGTGTCTGCTTGAATATTTTATTCAGTGTTTCAAGCCCACTAATTGTTTTTTTCTACACTTGATCTTACTTTATTTTTAAAATGATACATTCATATTATATTCAGTTATTATAATTTAGTGTGGTATTATTATTTTTTGTGTTTCCCTTTTTTATTGTAATGTTCTCCATAATTTTTTATAATTTCTTGAAGCATTAGTCACACCACATACCTCTGTTCCTCTTATAGATCCATTTTTATTATTTCTATTATTTGTTCTGACACTTTTTTTCTTCTCATTGTTTTATGTTTTAGTTCCTACAGTTTATATAAAAACTTGATAATTTTAAGGCCTGGATTTGTTACTTTTCTGTAGGAAAGATTGACTTTTGCTCTGAGTGGTCACATAGAAGAGAAACAGAGGAGAGGTTCATCTGACTTAAATCTGGGCCTGTGTTTGAAAGGTGTTGTATAGTTAGTTACAGAATACAGCACATCAGTATTTGTATATGAAATCTTGGCTATTTACTAACATTCCTCCTCCATACAGGGCCATAAACATCAAAGTCTTTGTTATTGATCTAAACCATTAGGCATGTCAAAGCGTCTTCTCTAATTGGATCCCTGAGCAGCCACTTTCTGCTTGGGTTTTGAGCTGTTCACCTGCATGTTGGTAAATTCCAAGGAGAAGTGTGGCTTAATATGTTGGCTCATCTTTTTTCCCTTTCCTTCTGTCTTATACAGTGGACCTTCAAGTTCACTCCCATTTTAGTTCACTTATTTTTTTAGGTATGAGTTTTACTGATTTATTTGAATCTGACATTTTTTACTGAAGGAAAATGTAGATCTAGAGATAACTAGTCTTCCTTTGCCAGAAGTAGAATTAGTATTTCTCTTCTGTGGTATTCAATTCACGATAAACTATTCAAATTCATATTAAACAATTTTAATTATGTGTTTATGAATTGTTTTCATTAGCCAACAAGGTCTTCTTGTGATTATACATTGAATTATCATTGACTCTTTGGTGAATGCATTCTGGAATCAGGAAAAATAAAAGCTAGCTTAAATCATATGAAAATTAAAAGTAGAATCTTTCCATTTTATTCACTTAATAGATGTAATTTTAGTACATTCTCTGCCACTCAATATGTGATATTTTGAAAATTACTTTACCTCTTCAGAACTCAGTTTCTCAGATAAAAGAAATGAGTTCAACCAGATGATCTTTAAAAGTCCTTCTATACCTAAAATTCTGGGATTTAATAAGAATAAATTAAACTTGAATCTTTGATGATTAAAGATTAATTTGAATCTTGAAATCCATGAGATTTTTATAGTTTCTAAATTTAGAATAAAATAATATTCTTCCCTATCTCCAGCACTAGAAGATGTCCCATATGACCTGAACAACTTCCAGTGCAATAATCACTTTTGAATATATAATTGGAAAGAAATTTTGAAGGGGACTAGTAATATTAGGAAAACTACCCTATTATGTATCAGTAAATATTATAAAAACCCTAATAATTATAATGATAGGCTGTTGATATAAGATTATATAAATTAATAAATGGAATAGAAGGGTGAACTTGCAAATGTATATGTATAAGAAAAAAGTTAATTAAGACAATTAAATTTATCTTTGTATGTCAACAAGGAATCAAAGGCTAGTCAAAAACTGGTTCTAAGTACTTATCAATATAGAAAGAAAAAAGAAAATCCCAAGTTCACAATGTATATAACTCAAAATTAGTAAAAAGCAATATGTAAAACTTATGTTTTAATAACAATAGAGTTGCAAAACAAACCTGAAAATTGAAAATTTTAAGTCTTAAAAAAAATTGTTAAATACTAGTGTAGGAGGAGATAGACACATTTTAGTGATTAAGATTCAGAACCAGGTCATCTGACTTGTATTTGATATCAGACATCTACCCTCACGCCCATTCTTTTTTTTTTTTTTTTTTGAGACAGAGTCTCACTTCGATGCCCGTGTAGGGTGCCATGAAATCACAGCTTATAGCAACCTCTTGGGCTTAAGTGATTCTCTTGCCTCAGCCTCCAAAGTAGCTGGGTCTATAGGCTCCTGCCACAACGCTGGGCTAGTTTTTAGAGACGAGGTCTCTGGCTTTAGGTTGGTCTTGAACACGTTAGCTCAGGCAATCCACCCATCTAGGCCTCCCAGAGTGCTAGGATTACAGGTGTGAGCCACCACACCCGGCTTTCAACATGCCCATTCTATCTGTACCAATTTTGAATGAGAATGAGTACAGTTAAATCAGCCTCTTCCTCAAGTGTTAAATATGAGTATATCAAAATACTTAATGTATAGCAAGAAAAAAAAGTAGTGTTCAATTATTATAGAAATTATGTTTGAAAAGTACCTCTTTTTTTCCTGCTGAGATCGATAATGTCTGGGGAAGAGCTGAAGACTCAAAGAGAAACATTAAGTTTGAAAGACTTGTGGTTTCATTTATCTTAGCATAAATACACCTGTATCTTAGAGTTACAAAAGACACAAGACATGGCAATCCTCCCACTGTTATTCCAGTCTAGTTACATTTTGGAGAATGAGTGGAGCAGAAGGCACTCTTGAATTAGGTTGCAGACAGTAAAATATGGTGGTAACAATCTTCATATTGGGTGGCTTACCACAGCTTAGCTGCTGAAATGTAGGAAGAGAAAAAGTGAGGTTTTAAATGTAAAATCTATGGGGTTGATCTAAGAAGAGGAGCACGTTTTATCATTCTTATTAGATTATCTAAGAGGTTTTGAACTCTGAAACCTATAGAGAGAGAACTGAAGCTATTCAAGGACAATATGTGGGGCACTACAAAAGTTTTGAGACTGTGCTCTGATCCATTGTTATTTTTAAGAAATACAGTGGGCTGCATCATTTCTGATTCACCCATTCACTCATGCAACTTGTTTGGATGATCAGTGTTGCTGGAACGGCTTCATTGGTTTTGGTATACATGGATTTTATATTACTTAATTTTTGTGTATCTCAAACCCACATATAATAAGAGATGGGGGAGTTTGGAGGAAGATGTTCAATGATTTTCAATAACTTGCAATAAAGAAGCAACTGAGTATAGAAAATATGCAGTTGAAGCAAAGAATGGTGTACTGGGTGTAGTCTGCAGAATTAAGATACTTACATATAAAGGCAAATCTAAGGATTAACCACAGAAATGAGTCACTAAAGTAGAGTAGATGTGACCATTTAGGCTAAAGTTCCTAAAACTCTCGCAACCCTCGCTGGCGAAAGAAGTGCATTTCTTAAAGGTGTTACATGCGGGTATGTGGGAATTGCTGATAATAACTAAAATTTCATCTCTCTTTTTTTTTTTTTGCCAATATTCTAGAAATATCTGACCTGTGATTCAGACTTTAAATATATCAAGTATACCCACATGAACTCCCCGTACAACCTCGCTTGTTGATCCTGAAAAGATTCTAAAACTGTCAAGATAATGGCATAGGTAAGTTAAGGAAAACAGAAATAACTCTGCAAGTTTCACTGAACATGCTTCCCTTTGGCAAGGAAAGTTTCCATTGCCAAGGCAAAGATGTCACACAGCATCCAACTTCTTTTATTCCAACTCAGAGGCAAAGCCTCATTTCACCTTTTCCTCTAAGAAGCTGAAAAGGTCAAATGGTGTCAGTTTTTGTTGGAAAAGGATTTAAAGTGACTAAAATATTGGTTAACTGTGAAAAGTGCTTTCACTTTTGTAAATTTTATAAAAATGAGCCCTCATTTAGCCCCCAAAAGACACATTTAGCTACATTTTTATTTTAATCACTTCTCAGTTAAAATTAAAATATGAAATGGATGATTTGTTTTTGAGCTTGGTCTTTCTGATCAAGGAAGCTTTACGTGGAAGAATCATTCATGTTTCTTTTATGTTTTCTTGTGTCTTTAAGATGATTCCTAATGAATGGCCAAATGTAGGCTTGAGACTAGAATTTATGGACCACAGTTATTCATTCCAGTCAAATGCCACAGAAGAGTACAGTAACAAATCAAAGTTAATTTGTAATTGAAACCCACTAATACTAAAAGCAATTTAGCTTTAAAGAACCTTGACATGCTCAAAAGATGAATTGCTTGGTTCAGCTTTGTTATTTAAAATTATTTTTAATCACTTAATAGAAGAGAAAGTTAAACTTAGGAAGGCCAGACAGGAATGTACTCTATTTCATGTTCTTTTTAACACTCAAAGAACAAAATACCTTTTGAAGATGAATTAAAGTATATTTCACGGAATCATGAGAGCATTGAGTGAAGTTTTAAAGCAATCGCTATTTTGTAAGTGCAAATATAACATAAAACTTTGCAAATTGAAAAAAGTAAATTTACACGGTTGCCTTGCACTTTAATTTTCTCCCTCTAAATACCTACCAAATTGTCCTTTGGTTTTTGCATGTAGGTCTATGAAATATATGAAGGAGAAAGTGAGTAAATTATAAACTCATAATTTTGCTAGTAGCTTAATGTTTTACAAATGCACAGTCTTGCTGATAACTTAATTCATACTCCTTGTTATTCAAAAGCTATACTTAGTTCAACTTAATTTAAGCATTTGGGGACAAACATTCTAGTGTCAGTCTCAGCAATGGGCAATTTCTGTTCTTTTGTTCTCAGTATTTATTATAAAAAATTTCAAACACATTTTAATGTCAAAAGAATTATATAGTAAATACCTGTATACACAACACTGGATTCTACAATTTTATTTTATTATTGATAAAGCAATATATTCCTTTATCAAATGTGTGTCCACTTTTTTTTTTTTTTTTTTTTTTTTTTTTGGTGTGTTTGTGTGTGTGTGTAGAGACAGATTCTCACTTTACCACCCTCGGTAGAGTGCCGTGATGTTACAGGACTCACAGCAACCTCCAGCTCTTGGGCTTCCGAGATTCTCCTGCCTCAGCCTCCCGAGCAGCTGGGACTACAGGTGCCTGTCACACACGCCGGCTATTTTTTGGTTGCAATTCTGCCAGGGCTGGGTTTGAACCCGCCACCCTCGGTATATGGGGCCGGCGCCCTACTCACCAAGCCACAGGTGCCACTTTTTTTCATCCTCGTATCCATTATCCATTCAGTTATCTTATTTTTCTGATGCTTTTCAAATAAATAGCTGATGTCAGTAATTATCCACCTAAATATTTTAACATTTTTTTGCTAAAACTTACATGCAAAACATACACAAATATTAACAACATATTTTTAAATTTTATTTCAGAATATTATAGCTGTACAAATGTTTGGTTACATGGATTGCTTCTGTACTGCTTGAATCAAAGGTACAAATGTGCCATCACCCAGACAGTGTGCCTCCTACCCTTCAGGTGCGATTTCACCCATCCTCTTCTCCCCCTCCCACTTCCTTGATTTCCATTGAATTTTACTTCTGTCTGTTTTATTAAAATGTATAATACAGCAACCTAGGTGAATATCTAAACTCAAGGTTTGATCAATTAGAAATAATAAATGTTCTTGATGTATCTGTTTATATGGACCACATTGTGTAGATCACGTTTCTCCCTCCAGAGAATCTGAATGAGACATGACCACTAGGCCTGCCCCTTCAGTACTGGCCATCCCTGCTTTTTGTGTATTTGGTTTCCTCTCTACTTGTCCAGGAATATGGGGAAGCTTTAGTAGCAAATGCAGTATAAAAGCTCCCGGTTAATAGTTGAATTTAGCAAGAGAGTTTCTAAACCAAAAATTC
Source organism: Loris lydekkerianus (assembly GCA_963574355.1). NCBI lineage: Eukaryota > Metazoa > Chordata > Mammalia > Primates > Lorisidae > Loris > Loris lydekkerianus. Next base: position 35,077 of record CAUYPK010102525.1, read on the forward strand.
AATGAAAAGAAGAAAAATGTCTTGATTTTTGGAACATTTGATCATTTCGATTAATATTCTCTGCATGTGTAATTAGGAAGTTTGGATGAAATTTAGCAATAGAAATGCTTACCTAATGTACATGAAAGTGTTTTTTTATTTGCATACGAAATAATTAAGTTTGGGAGTAATGAAAGAAATTAAGCTGTTAAAATATTATAGAAAGCATGATGTTTCTCTTGTACAAGTCCTGAGACAGATTAAAGGATAATATTTTAATGGGAATTTCATCGAAGTATAGAGGAAAAGGAGTTGAGAACTTGCCACCACCTCCCTTATCCATTATACTTTTCTTCTATCTTATGTAAAAACTGTTTTTAAAGAAATGCATAGAAGGAGAAAGGAGGGAAGAAAGAAAAGAGACTGACACAACCATAGAGAAAACAGGAGTATGACAGCAAATGTGTGAGCATGTAGATTAGGACCAGTTTCCAGAACACACTGGAATATGACCTGAGGATTAGTGTCCAGTGTTGCTTTAGGAGTAATAACTGCGATCGCCCTGTACAATCCCACCTTTACATCTGTGTAAATTTTAGGACGTGTGCACTCAATTCTGTTTCAGAGACCTGTGGTGTATGGTGAAGTCTGGGCTTATAGTGTATTCACTACCTGAGTAATGCGCATTATACCCCATACGTAATTCCTCATCACTCACCCAGCCCCACCCTCCTGCTCTTCAGAGTCTCCAGTAACTATCATTCCATGTAACTCTGTGTAAACACCATTCAGTTCATACTTATAAACGAGGAACTGCAGCATATGATTTTCCTTTTTCTCCCTTGTTTCACTTAAGATCATGCTCTCCAGTTCTATCCATATTGCTGCAGAAGGCGTGCTTTCATTTTGCTATGTGGATGAATATATTCCTCTGTGTGTACGTGTGTGGGGGGTATCGACAGATGGACACTTACATTGACTCCTTATCATTAATATTGTGAATAGTGGTGTGATGAACATAAAATGCACATCACTTTTTGGTAGAATGATTTAGTTTCCTTTGTTTAGACATCCTGTAGTAGAATTGCTAGATAGAATGGTAGTTCTATTTTTATTTCTTGAAAAAGCTTCATACGATTCTCTACAAAGACTGTGGTCATGTTTAAGTGTTCCATTTTCTCTGTATCCTCACTAACACTTATTATTTTGGCTTTTTAAAATAATAGCTATTCTAAATGGTATTGTATGATATCTAATTTTGGTTTTAATTTGCGTTTCGCTGATGATAATTATACTAAGCATTTCTTCATATGCTTGTTCACCAGTTGTATGATTTCTTATGAAAAATATCTTTTTATGTCATTTGCCCACTTTTTAAAAGGGTTATTTTAGGGCTATTTGGGTATTTTTTGTTTAGTTTTAAGTAGAGTTTCATGTAAATCTGGATATTCATCCCCTGTTGGTTGCATAATTAGCAAATATTTTCTGCCATTTTTCAGATTTTTCTCTCCCCCTGTTGATTATTTCTTTTACTATATAGAACCTTTTTAGTTTAATTAAATCCCTTGTCTGTATTCTTTTCTGTTGCTTATGTTTTTCAAGTCTTAGTCATGAATTCTAGACCAGTGGTTCTCAACCTTCCTAATGCCTCCTAATGCTACAACCTTTTAATACAGTTCCTCATGTTGTGGTGACCCCAAACCTTAAAATTATTTTCACTGCTACTTCATAACTGTAATTTTGCTACTGTTATGAATCATAATGAAAATATCTGATATGCTGGATGTATTTTCATTGTTACAAAGGGGTTGCAACCCATAGGTTGAGAACCGCTGGTCTAGACCCAATATTCAGAAGATTTTTTTCTAAGTATTTTTCTAGTACTTTGATAGTTTCAGGTCTTAGATTTAAATCTTTACTCTGTCTTGCATTGATTTTTGTATATAGCGAGACGTAAGAGTCCTGTTTCATTCTTCTGCATATGATAATTTAATTTTTTCCAGTGCCATTTATTGAAAAGGGCTTCTTTTCCCCAGGGTCTATTTGGTAATTCCTTCCATGGAGCTTTTGTTTCCAGAAGTTCCATTTTTCTGTTGTTGTTGTTGTTTTATTTTTGTATTTTTTTAGACAGATATCTGTTTCCTTGGTATATTATTCATTCATATCCTATATTGATTTCCCACTTTCTTTGTACCAGTTTTCAGATTTCTTCTGTATCTCAGTGAGCTTTTTAAAAACCACCATTTGGCATTCTTCACTTAGCATTTCAGAAACGTTTCCTTTTGATTGGATCTATTGCTAGAGAATTTTACTCTGTTTTTTGAGGGATGATTTTTCACATTTACAATATTATTATGCTATTTTCTGCACATCTGGATAAATTGTCACTTCTCATTTTAAATTTATTATTGTTTCAGAAGCACCTGAGGATGTGACTATGATTTATTTGGAGTAAGGAAGTTTGGCTTTGTCTCTGAACACAGTTTGTGTTGAAAATGCTATATGATTCTTTTGGTTACACATAGCCTTGGTACAGTGGTTTTCTCAGGTGACTGTTGTGATAGCCGTATGCCAAGTGGGCGAGCAGGGACATGACCTCCCAAGTAGGTGGCATATTATGGGTGATGGTGGCAGCAGAGGTCATGAGAACACTGTCTGCTTCCCAAATAGCTATCCCTTTGTGTTAGCAGAAATTGTAATGGGTACGTCAGTTTGTGCTTGCAAGCAAGAGCAAGCTGTGGTGACAGCAGTACCATTCATGCTTGACCTTGCCTGATGAGAGGTGATGGTATATCCAGCCAATGGCTTAGCACGTGGAAGGCATGGTAGTGTGGGCCCCGCAAGACTCCGAGGTGGAAGGTAAAGGTGAGTCCAGGTAGGACTGCAAACTCAGCCTTCACGGAGGTCTCGGGCCCAGGGAGATGCCCAGGTGAGACGTGGAGCAGCTTCCCCATGCCAGCTTCAAAGCAGAGGCCAGAGTGCAGTCCTGGTGCCACAGCCCAGCCAGCCGGGATCTGCTTCTCTCTCAGGAGCCAAGCCTGGTTCAGCTCCTTCTCCCAGCTCAAGCAGCCCATTGGGGCAGTTAGTTACATCATACCCAGTTTGCTTTTAATTTGCAAAATGACATTATAAAACTGACCACTTAGGTTGAAACCATACTTCTCAGGCAAATCTCCTGTTCTGGTCCAAGAGGGGAGGGAAGCAGTCCTCACTCCAGTGGGCCAGTGGGTGGAGCCGCTGCCACACTCATTCCTCACTTCAGGCTGCAGGGGCCCTGATCCCTGAGGCCCAGACCACAACCGCAGGCCCAAGGCCCAGGTCACAATCCCTGCCCAAGACACAGATCACAACCCCAGGCCCGAGGCCAGATCACAACCCCAGGCCCGAGGCCCAGACCACAATCCCTGCCCAAGGCCCAGATCACAATCTCAGGCCTGAGGACCAGATCACAATCCCTGCCCAAGACACAGATCCAAATCCCAGGCCAGAGACCCAGATCACAACCCCAGGCCCGAGGCCCAGATCACAATCCCAGGCCCAAGGCCCAGGTCACAATCCCAGGCCCAAGGTCCAGGTCACAATCCCTACCCAAAACACAGATCACAACCCCAAGCCCGAGGCCCAGATCACAATCTCAGGCCCAAGGCCCAGGTCACAATCCCAGGCCCAAGGCCCAGGTCACAATCCCTGCCCAAGACACAGATCAAAATCCCAGGCCAGAGACCCAGATCGTAATCCCAGGCCTGAGGCCCAGATCACAATCTCAGGCCGAAGGCCCAGATCACAATCCCTGTCCCAAGGCCCAGGTCACAACCCCAGGCCCGAGGCCCAGGTCACAATCCCTGGCCCAAGGCCCAGATCCAAATCCCAGGCCAGAGACCCAGATCACAATCCCAGGCCTGAGGCCCAGATCACAATCCAAGGCCCAAGGCCCAGGTCACAATCCCTACCCAAAACACAGACCACAACCCCAGGCCGGAGGCCCAGATCACAATCCCAGGCCTGAGGCTCAGATCACAATCCCTGGCCCAAGGCCCAGATCACAATCCCTGGCCCAAGGCCCAGGTCACAATCCCTACCCAAGACACAGATCACAACCCCAGGCCCGAGGCCCAGATCACAACCCCAGGCCCAAGGCCCAGATCACAATCCCTGGCCCAAGGCCCAGATCACAATCCCAGGCCCAAGGCCCAGGTCACAATCCCTACCCAAGACACAGATCACAACCCCAGGCCCGAGGCCCAGGTCACAATCCCTGGCCCAAGGCCCAGATCACAACCCCAGGCCTGAGGCCCAGATCACAATCCCTGCCCAAGGCCCAGATCCAAATCCCAGGCCCGAGGCCCAGATCACAATCCCAGGCCTGAGGCCCAGATCACAATCCCTGGCCCAAGACACAGATCCAGATCCCAGGCCAGAGACCCAGATCATAATCCCAGGCCTGAGGCCCAGATCACAATCTCAGGCCCAAGGCCTAGATCACAATCCCTGACCCGGGCCCAGATCACAATCCCAGGCCCAAGGCCTAGATCACAATCCTTGACCCGGGCCCAGATCATAATCCCAGGCTAGAGACCCAGATCACAACCCCTGCCCAAGACACAGATCCAAATCCCAGGCCAGAGACCCAGATCATAATCCGAGGCTAGAGACCCAGGTCACAATCCCTGACCCGGGCCCAGGTCACAATCCCTGGCCGGAGACTCTCTGCTGGCAGCAACCCACATGGGGTGCTATGGGTTTAGATGAAGGAAAATTTCCTCCTATCCTCCCCCAGGTCTGGAAGCATGTGTGGGACACTTCTCAGTTCTGATCCTTCCCGCGGTCTGCCAGCTGCTCCCCATCCCTCGCCCTCCCCTTCCCTCCTTTATCACAGACTAAAGTTGACTTTCATTTTTCATATGCAAGTGTGAGTTATTATAAATTGGTTTCACAGGAGTACTGAGTACATTGGATTTTTTTTTTTTTTTTTTTTCCATTCCTGAGATACTTTACTAAGAGGAATATTTTCCAGCTCCATTTATGTAAACATAAAGGAGGTAAAGTATTTTCTTTTACTGCTGCACAGTATTCCATGGTATACATATACCACAATTTATTAATCCATTCATGGGTTAATGGGCACTTGGGCTTCTTCCATGACTTGGCAATTATGAATTGAGCTGCAATGAACAATCTGGTACAAATATCTTTATTGCCAAATGATTTTTGGTCCTTTGGATATACACCTAGAAGAGGAATTGCAGGATCAAA